>WNWK01037844.1:0-18253 GCA_009830355.1 Cherax destructor | reverse complement strand
TTTTTTTTTTTTTTTAAAAAATTTGGGCAGTACCAGGTGAACGTATACGTGGGACATTTTGGGGGTTAACCCAAAAGTCCCACTGTGGGGGTAAATTTAAAAAAACCAAAAGTCCCCGGGATACCTGGGGGGGGTTTCCCGGGGGCCCAATCCCCCCACCCCGGTCTGTGAACGGGCCCTGATGGGGGATGGGCCTAAAAAAACCGGGTTTTTGTTAACACAACATGATAAAAAATAAAAAGATACTGGGGGGAAAAATTGACAAAGTGGACAGACAGAATGTTCCAGAGATGGGACACAGCAACAAGGGGACACAGTTGGAAGTTGAAGACCAGATGAATCACAGAGATGTTAGGAAGTATTTCTTCAGTCACAGAGTGGGGAAGTGGAATAGTTTAGGAAACGATGTAGTGGGGCCTCCATACATAGCTTTAAGCAGAGGTATGATAAAGCTCATGGCGCAGGGAGAGTGACCCAGTAGCGGCCGGGTGAAGAGGCGGGGCCAGGAGCTGTGACTGGGCCCCTGCAACCACAACTAGGTGAGTACAACCGGGACATAAAAAACCACTGCCCGGCTGGTCGGGTCCCGACTTTAGGGCTTGTCCAGTGCCTGATTGAAGACAGTCGGGGGTCTTGGTAATCCCCCCTTATGTATAATGGGAGGCAGTTGAACAGTCTTGGGCCCCTGGCACTTATTTTGTTTTCTTTATCGTGCTAGTGGCATCCTTGCTTTTCAATGGGGTGATGTATCGTCTGCCGAGTCGTTTTTTCTAGGAGGATTTTTTGTAAAGTTTGGTACTAATCCCTCTAGTATTTTCCAAGTGTATATATTCATGTATCTCCCATCCTGCATTCTAGGGAGTACAGGTTGAGAATTTGAAGCATTCTCAGTAATTGAGGTATTTTATCGCAGTTGTGTGCAGTGAAGGTTCTCTGTACATTTTCTAGGTCAGCAATTTCACCTGCCTTGAAAGGGGCTGTTAGGGCAGCAACTTTTCCAGCCTAGATAGAACAAGCGACCTGGAAGAGGTCATCATGGTTGGCATCCCTAGTTTTGAAGGTTCTCATTATCCATCCTGTCATTTTTTTTACCCGATGCGATTGATACAATGTTATGGTCTTTGAAGGTGAGATCTTTGACATGATCACTCCCAGGTCTTTTACATTAGTTTTTTCTATTGTATGGTTAAATTTGTTTTATACTCCAATGTAGTTTTAATTTCCTACTTTTTTCCTTATCGGAGAAATTGAAATTTCTCATCATTGAAGATTTGGTTGATGTCCGCTTAGAGTCTTGCAAGTGTCTTAAATGGAGGACACTGTCATCAAATTGGTGTCATCTGCAAAGGATGACATGGCACTGTGGCTTATATTCCTGTCTATGTCAGATATGAGGATGAGGAACAAGATGGGGCAAGTACTGTCCCCTTGGGACAAAAAGCTTTTCACTGTAGCCGCCCCCAGACTTTTACTCTGTTGACTACTACTTTTGTGTTCTATTTGTTAGGAAATTATAGATCCATCTACCAACTTTTCCTGTTATTCCTTTATCACGCATTTTGTGTGCTATTACACCATGGTCACACTTGTCAAAGGCTTTGCAAAGTCTGGTATGCATCTGCATTCTGTTTGTCTTCTGAGCATCCAGGATCTTGTAGTGGTCCGTAGTTGGGACAGACAGGCGACCTGTCTAAACCCATGTTGCCCTGGGTTGTGTAACTAGGGTATCTAGTGGTGGATCTTCCTTTAGAACCCTTTCAAAGATTTTTTGATATGGGACGTTAGGATCAGTCTAATTCTTTGTTATTGCTTTACTGCCCCCTTTGTGGAGTGGGGGTATGTTCCTCTGTGAGTGAGTTAACACCTAAAGTCCCACTGTGGTGAGATTAATGCCTTAAGTCCCACTGTGAGTGAGATTAACACCTAAAGTCCCACTGGAGGAATTAATGCCTTAGTCCACTGTGGCTAAAATCTACATTTTAACTCGTTTGAAACATTCAAGAACTATTTTATATATCAAGTTTAAGAATTAGGATATATTAATTCATTAGTTTCGTCGCTAAATAAAATAATTAAAATAGAATTTGAACTTTTTCAGGGGCGAGAACCCATTGATTCATATTAGGATAAAAATCAAAAGATTGAAATCTAGATTTATTTCAAATTTCATCATTAACCTCATTACTGGCACCACAAGGGTATAAAGTGCTTTCATAAGTCTTTGAAGCTGTTGCACTTTACTGATTCCTTCAAGTGGTCAACTACTTATTTATAATGACTGATAATATAATAATGTCAATAATATTGTTTGTTTGACTGACTTGTCAAAGAGTTTTTTGGCCTGTGTTGAATTTAGGGTCACTTGAAGTGGTCATTTGTTGGAATTTTTATCAGGTGCCTGTTAAAGTGGGTTAGCAACATTCACTTAATAACAGGTGTAAGGAAAGGTTCTTCAATGATCAATCAAGTTAAGGTCTGTTGGGATTTTGACTGAAGTGTCTTTGAATATTGCATCAGCAAGATTCACTGAAGAAAGTCGTCTTTCGTTGCTAGATTCAAGGAGAGGTTCTTCAAGGGGTCAATAGGAATATTTTAAGATCTAGACGGTCGGGTAGGAAGCATCAGTAGCAATACCACAGTTGTTGCTTCTACTACGAGACATTTTGATGTATCCAGCCTCACCCCAGTGCCACCCCAGGAGTTCTTAAGACCAGTATTTTCTCCACCCTCTGTGCCGTAGCCAACTGCCAGAACTGTGATCCAGGATCAGCTGTGAGCACTGGGACTCTAATACAACCTGTCAGAAATTAACACATTTTATCATTGGAAAATCTATATCTTTAAAAAAAAAAAAATTTTTCACTGTGACTTCCTTCAAGGAGGGTGATGGGGGTAAAGAACTCTTGAAACAAGAGTTACCCTCTCATTCTGTGAATTAAACCTGGTTCTTCATTTAAAGAGGACATTTTAACATAAGATTTGTTCACTTTTTCCTGAAGGTTAGAAAGTCAGTGTGTCGAGAACTGTTTGTCTTATTTCCCTGGAGTTCTTCAATCTTGTGTCCCAGGATGCCACCCACACCAGTCGACTAACACCCGGACCTACTTATTGCATGAACAGTGACAAAAAGGGAAGGAAACGATCGTTTCTACCCAGGGGATTGAACCACGGAACTCAGTGGTTGCATACGGTGGTACTCAACTGTTTGTGGTTGCAGGGCGATTCACATCTTGACCCGCCTCTTCACTGGTAGCTACAGGTCAACGCCCACTCCAAGAGCTTTATCGATCTCTTCTTGAAGGTATAGTGCCTGCCTCTCACATCACTCTTCAGTTGTTCCACTTCCTGAACCTAGACGAAAAGACTTCTTTCATCCCGGCCTCACAGCAATAGATGAGTCACAGGGATTTAATTTTTCAGTCATATAGTTGTCAGGGTGAAACTTCTTCCCTATCCACCTTGTCAGTTCCTCTCAGTATTTTATGTCATTATCAAGTCCTCCATATCCCCTCCCTCCAGTGTGGTCAGGTTGATTTCCCTAACTTCTCTTCAAGGACATACCCATAACCCAGGGCCATCTTGCTGGCCCTGACAACTCTATCACTGAGAAAATACTTCATAACATCACTGTGACTGGTGTATGTTGTGTGTGTTTTATATATATATATATATATATATATATATATATATATATATATATATATATATATATATATATATATATATATTTTTTTTTTTTTTTTTATGCAATAATTTCCAAAAATCATTCTGAGCCTAACAAAAAAATATATTTCATTGTGTTTAATTATTATTAAATTATTTAAAAGTATCTAAAATATATTTAGTTGGGTTGGGGCTAAATTAAATTCCCTTTTATAATAAGGTTAGGTAAGTTTTAGATTCTTTTGGTTCAAAATTAAAAAAAATTACATCAACATAAATGAAAAAATATGTCTTTAAACGTATAAAAGAAAATTTTAAAAAGGACTTAATTTTAGAGAGTTCTTGCTAATGACCAGTTTTAGGCACAACATATATATATATATATATAGTGTGTGTGTGTGTGTGAAGGAGGGGTGTTAATGTTGCAGTTTTGTAGCTGTAGTGTAAGCACGCCTCTGGCAAGACAGTGATGGAGTGAATGATGATGAAAGATTTTCTTTGTCGGGCCACCCTGCCTGGGTGGGAAACGGCCGATGTGTTAATAAAAAAAATAAATGTGTGTACACTTACCAGAGTTGTACAGCTGGAAGGAAATGTGAGAGGCATCAATGCCAACAGAGACTGGTCCAACATCAGCGACAGCTGACAACAAGGAAGATTCACTCAGGAATTTAATCTTCACACTTCCTGTGACTGTAGCAACCACATTGTTTGCATTGAAGCGACATTTTCCATCCTACAAAAGAAAAATTGTTAGTGACCATGTTTGTTGTATTTGAGTGTCATCCTTCATCATAGAAGCAAGAAAAGTTGTTAGCCGTCCGTTGTTTGCACTGAAGCAACATCTGTCATCTTACAAACAAGAAAAGTTGTTAGCCGTCACGTTGTTTGCACTGAAGCAACATCTGTCATCTTACAAACAAGAAAAGTTGTTAGCCGTCACGTTGTTTGCACTGAAGCAACATCTTCCATCTTACAAACAAAAACAATAGACTTGTTTTATTTCACAGATAATATTTTGCAGATTTTTATACCAATTGTTCGTCTTTAAGAATTATATCCAGTTTGAATGAACTAGCAGTCAAGAGTTAATTAACATCGCCACCTATTCTTAAATGCCTAGATTTTACGAGTGAGTTGTTGTTATTGGCGCAGAGCTGAAAACAATTACTTTGCACTGGGTAAAAGGCTATAGGCAGAGATTTTGGCCTCAAGTTAATTTTAGAGACTATCAGTATCCATTGATATATACTGATCATTGGCCTCTATTCTTTTTTTTTCCTATTGAAGAGATTTCAGGAAAGGAAGATAAATGGTCAATAACATTCAGTGACTAAAAGTTTACATTCAGTTTCTTCCTGGTCAGAAAAATGTGGCATTGATGCCTTACCGAGATTGAGGAAGTTGAGAAAACCAAGCTAGTTATGTGTGATTAAGTTGATCATGAAAGAGGATTACAATCTGTGAGACAAACCACTTCTGCCTGTGACAGGATACTGCTGTATCCTATCACAGGTGACAGGATACTGCTGTATCCTATCACAGGTGACAGGATACTACTGTATTCTATCACAGGTGACAGGATATTGCTGTATCCTATCACAGGTGACAGGATACTGCTGTATCCTATCACAGGTGACAGGATACTGCTGTATTCTATCACAGGTGACAGGATACTGCTGTATCCTATCACAGGTGACAGGATACTGCTGTATCCTATCACAGGTGACAAGATACTGCTGTATCCTATCACAGGTGACAGGATACTGCTGTATCCTATCACAGGTGACAGGATACTGCTGTATCCTATCACAGGTGACAGGATACTGCTGTATTTTTATACAGGTGACAGGATACTGCTGTATCCTATCACAGGTGACAGGATACTGCTGTATCCTATCACAGGTGACAGGATACTGCTGATTCTATCACAGGTGACAGGATACTGCTGTATCCTATCACAGGTGACAGGATACTGTTGTATATTATCACCAACACCAATGTTTTTAGTGTTTTTCTTTAGTTATAAAGCAATTTTTTGAGATTGTATTCTTTACTATGTATAGAACTAATTGTAAAATTTGAAATTACTAATAATCATTTCTAGTAATGTAACAATGCTCAGTGGGGTTTCACAAAGACCCATTATGATCTCTGTAGTCGTATTTTTTGTGTTACTGCTCACAGGATGAGCTGCGGGTGCTCAGTAACAAGCGCTCAGGCGACATAACAAAAATGTCACTAATGAGCTGGGGCAAAGAAGGGATCGCCTGGGACCCCGTGTGTTTGAGGGATTTCCCAACCCATGTGGTTCATATTATCTATTCTTTCCCCTCAACTGCTTTATTCACGGCTACACTCCACAAATAACCCACAATAACCCACAAATAACCCACAGTAACGTGGCTTAAACAACTCACAATTAACCAACAATACAGTGGCTTAAACAACACAATTAAGGGGCACAAATTGATTAAAATTTTTTTTTTTTTTTTTTCGTTCGATTTCTTTCATTTTTTTTGTACATTAAGAAGCACGTTTGTAGTTGACTTGTATCAAGTTTCAAAAAGATCGCCCAACAAACAACTGAAAAAAAAAATTATTTATAATTTTTTTACCAAACATCACATAAAAAATTCTAAAGTCATAGTGGGACTTGTTGAAGCTGTTTTGGCTTCACCTACGCATAAAACAATGCTAATCTGGCATACGAATGAAAAGGTTACTGTAATTTATCCCTATCTTCATACTTAAAAAAAAAAATAAAGTTTGTGTGTTTTTATATGTTGGAAAATATCTGACATTTTACCTCACATAAATCAAAAACTAATTACGATATCTCAAAAAATGTTCCATTAGAAATTAATACAACCTTTATTTTATGTTGTCTGTGAGTTTCATTTCATTCCTATGATTATTAACGGTTCCTATCCAATATATAGATGAATAACTTACTTCTGAGATAATCCGCCCGGAAGGTCGCGCAAGGAAAAAAATTTTTTCCAGCAGCAAAATAACATTTTTCTCAGCTTTATCTTGCATTACGAGTGTATATCATAGTTAGCCCTGTTCGTTTTCTTTAATACAAGTCCCCCTAGAGTGAGAATGGCACTCCCAAGGAACACCCACACCAACTGATGTAATATTTATACTTTGGAGGCGGTGCCAGGCGGCGATCATATTATGCCACATATTATTCATTCTGGAGTATTTATATGGTTATTTGTTATTTATATTGCCTATTATGTCATAATAGATCAATTGTGATAGATATAAAAGCCGTAGTATTGATAATAGCGTTATAATGAAGCATATTTCCGGCTATCCTGAGTCAGGAATTTCTGCTGACGCAATCAAATGTTCTAGAAAGGTTCCTGATTGGCTGGAAGTCTTCTTATAAGCTCCACCCACTCTTGTTATGATGCCAAATCGTGAATTATTATATAAGTAAGAATACTACAAGAAATTAAGGAAAAAAAATCGGGAAAAAAATACGAAAATTCACGGAATGTCAGCCGGCCTACTTCGGTTGTTGGCGTCACCATATGTGTTATAAACGACCATAATTCCTTGTAGGAATGTCGTAGAACAATGATTCTTGTACCATTGTGTAGCCAGAGAGTTACTCTATTTTTCAATATGGTTAACTCAGTTTTCAATTTGTTTCGAAAAATGTTCTCGCGCGCCGCGTTGATATATAGGGGACCCCTTTTAAGTGACAACACAGTGGATGGAAAAATTAATTATTTCATACATCTATTACGAAAGTTCCCAGAGTGAAACCGAACTTTTTCATACATTATTACGTAAGTTTCCCGAGTGAAACTGAACTTTTTCATAAATTCCGAAAGTTCCCAGAGTGAAACTGAACTTTTTGATACATCTATAACGGAAGTTTGAAGAGTGATACTCACAACAGCTTCGTAAGGGTAGGAAGCCTCTGTTACGATGCCACCATTGTCTTTGATATAGTCAAAGGCAGCTACCATATCTCCACCATCACATCCCAGGTTACCATAGGCGCCAGAACAGTCAACTAACTGTTGCTCTGACAGACTGATCAGGTCACCAGTCTTCAGGAAGTGTTGCCCCTCCAGAGAGCCAGTCTGTAGACACAGGGTTAACCACGTGGTTAATACACCTTAGTTAAATACAGGGATAACCTCAGGGTTAAGAATACTTTGTAATAACCTAGTATTACTGGGATAACCTCAGGGTTAAGAGTACACTATGTGATGATAATAATAATAAGTGAAACAGAATTCTTGCTCCGTAAGCCATGCATGTCATAAGAGGCGACTAAAATGCCGGGAGCAAGGGGCTAGTAACCCCCTTCTGTATAAACTACTAAAAACGAGAAAAAAAAAATATAAAACTGGGATGTTTGGATGTGCGTGGATGTAGTGCAGATGATAAGAAAGAAATGATTGCTAATGTTATGAACGAAAAGAAGCTGGATGTCCTAGCTCTAAGCGAAACAAAACTGAAGGGGGTAGGCGAGTTTCAGTGGGGAGGAATAAATGGGATAAAGTCAGGAGTAGATGAGAGAGTTAGAGCTAAGGAAGGGGTAGCAATAATGCTGAAGGATCAGTTATGGAAAGAGAAAAGGGAATATAAATATATAAATTCAAGGATAATGTGGATTAAAATAAGGGTTGGATGCGAAAAGTGGGTCATAATAAGTGTGTATGCACATGGAGAAGAGAGGAGGTAGAGAGAGAGAGAGAAAGAGAAGAGAGAGAGAGAGAGAGATTTTGGTATGTTGACTGTGTAGGAACTTTTGATCCAAGTGAGAGAGTAATTGTAGTAGGGGACCTAAATGCTAAAGTAGGAGAAACATTTAGAGAGGGTGTGGTAGGTAAGTCTGGGGTACCAGGTGTAAATGATAATGGGGAGCATATTTTAAGAAAAAGGGGATAAATAAGTGTACAAGATATGATATAGGGCGTAATGACAGTAGTTTGTTGGACTACGTATTGGTAGATAAAGACTGTTGGGTAGACTTCAGGATGTACATGTTTATAGAGGGGCTACAGATATATTTGCGCTGTATGACCCCTGTGGTTTAGCGCTTCTTTTTTATTATAATAATAATAATAATACAGATATATTAGATCACTTTTTAGTTGTAGCTACAGCGAGAGTAAAAGGTAGATGGGATACAAGGAAAATGGAAGCAGCAAGTAAGAGGGGGTGAAGGTTTATAAACAAAGGAGGCAGTTAGGGTAAGATATAAACAACTGTTGGAGGATAGATGGACTAGTGGGGTATAGGCAATGGGGTAGAAGATGTATGGGGTAAGTTTAAGAATATAGTGTTAGAGTGTTCAGCAGAAGTTTGTGGTTACAGGAAAGTGGGTGGGAGGGAAGAAGAGTGATTGGTGGAATGATGTAAAGAGAGTAGTAAGAGAGAAAAAGTTAGCATATGAGAGGTTTTACAAAGTAAAAGTAATGCAAGGAGGGAGGAGTATATGGAGAGAAAAAGAGAGAGGTAAGAGAGTGGTGAAGCAATGTAAAAAGAGAGGAAATGAGAGAGTGGGTGAGATGTTATCAACAAATTTTGTTGAAAATAAGAAAAAGTTTTGAGTGAGATTAATAAGATGAGGAACGAATGGATTTGATAGTTAAAAATAGGAGAGGAGAGTTATTAAATGGAGAGGTATTGGGAAGATGGAGGGAATATTTTGAGGAATTGTTAAATGTTTATGAAGATAGGGAAGCTGTGAATTCGTGTATAGGGCAAGGAGGAATAACATCTTATAGGAGTGAGGAAGAACCAGTTGTGAGTGTGGGGGAAGTGTATGAGGCAGTGGGTTAAATGAAAGGGGGTAAAGCAGTTGGGATTGATGGGATAAAGATAGAAATGTTGAAAGCAGGTGGGGATATAGTTTTGGAGTGGTTAGTGCTTCTATTTAATAAATGTATGGAAGAGGGTAAGGTACCTAGGGATTGGCAGAGAGCATGCATAGTTCCTTTGTATAAAGGCAAAGGAGACAAAAGAGAATGTAAAAATTATAGGGGAATAAGTCTGTTGAGTATACCTGGTAAAGTGTATGGTAGAGTTATTATTGAAAGAATTAAGAGTAAGACGGAGAGTAGGAAAGCAGATGAACAAGGAGGCTTTAGGAAGGGTAGGGGTGTCTACCTGCCTGGAGTCTACCTGGAGAGAATTCCAGGGGTCAACGCCCCCGCGGCCCGGTCCGTGACCAGGCCTCTTGTTGGACCAGAGCCTGATCAACCAGGCTGTTACTGCTGGCCGCACGCAGTCCAACGTACGAACCACAGCCCGGCTGATCAGGTACCGACTTGAGGTGCCTGTCCAGTGCCTGCTTGAAGACAGCCAGGGGCTTGTTGGTAATCCCTGATGTATGCTGGGAGGCAGTTGAACAATCTTGGGCCCCTCACACTTATTGTGTTGTCCCTCAACGTGCTAGTGGCACCCTGCTCTTCATTGGGGGAATGTTACATCGCCTGCCGAGTCTTTTGCTTTCGTAGGGAGTGATTTTTGTGTGCAAGTTTGGTACTAAGCCCTCGAGAATTTTCCATGTGTATATAATAATGTATCTCTCCCGCCTGCGTTCTAGAGAGTACAGGTTTAGGAACTTCAAGCGTTCCCAGTAGTTGAGGTGGTTTATCGCACTTATGCGTGCCGTGAAGGTTCTCTGCACATTTTCAAGGTCAGCAATTTCACCCGCCTTGAAAGGTGCAGTTAGTGTGCAGCAATATTCCAGCCTAGATAGAACAAGCGATCTGTAAAGTGTCAACATGGGCTTGGCATCCCTGGTTTTGAAGGTTCTCATTATCCATCCTGTCATTTTTCGAGCAGATGCAATTGCTACATTGTTATGGTCCTTGAAGGTGAGATCCTCTGACATGAACACTCCCAGGTCTTTGACATTAGTTTTTCGCTCTATTGTGTGGTTGGAATTAGTTTTGTACTCCGATGAGATTTTAATTTCTTCACGTTTTCCGTATCTGAGTATGAAATTTCTCATCATTGAACTTCCTATTGTTTTCTGCAGCCCATTTAAAGATTTGGTTTATGTCTGCTTGGAGTCTTGCAGTGTCTTCAACGGTGGACACTGTCATACAGATTCGGGTGTCATCTGCAAAGGAAGACACAGCACTGTGGCTTATATCCCTGTCAATGTCTGATATGAGGATGAGGAATAGGATGGGAGCAAGTACTGTGCCTTGTGGAACAGAGCTTTTCACAGTAGCTGCCTCAGACTTTACTCTGTTGACTACTACTCTTTGTGTTCTATGTGTTAGGAAATTATAAATCCATCTACCAACTTTTCCTGTTATTCCTTTATCACGCATTTTGTGTGCTATTACACCATGGTCACACTTGTCAAAGGCTTTTGCAAAATCTGTGTATATAACATCTGCATTCTGTTTATCTTCTAGAGCATCCAGGACCTTGTCGTAGTGGTCCAGTAGTTGGGACAGACAGGAGCGGCCTGCTCTAAACCCATGCTGTCCTGGGTTGTGCAATTGATGGGTATCAAGATGGGTGGCGATCTTGCTTCTTAGAACCCTTTCAAAGATTTTTATGATATGGGACGTTAGCGCAATTGGTCTGTAGTTCTTTGCTATTGCTTTACTGCCCCTTTGTGGAGCGGGCTATGTCTGTTGTTTTTAGTAGCTGCGGGACGATCCCAGTGTCCATGCTCCTCTCCATAGGATGTTAAAAGCATGTGATAGGGGCTTCTTGCAGTTCTTGATGAACACGGAGTTCCATGAGTCTGGGCCTGGAGCGGAGTGCATGGGCATGTCATTTATTGCCTTTTCAAAGTCATTTGGCGTAGTGATGATGTCAGAAAGGCATGCGTCTGTCAAGTTCTGTGGCACTCTCATGAAAAAAACATTTAGGTTTTCGATTTTCAGTCTGGTTAGTGGCTCGCTAAAGACTGAGTCATACTGGGATTTAAGTAACTCACTCATTTCCTTGCTGTCATCTGTGTAGGACCCATCCGGTTTAAGTAGGGCCCAATACTGGTTGTTGTTCTCGACTTTGATTTTGCATAGGAAAAGAAATACTTAGGGTTTCTTTCAATTTCATTTATGGCTCTTAGTTCTTCCCGTGTCTCTTGATTCCTATAAGATTCCTTTAGTTTTAATTCGATGTTTGCTATTTCTCTGACTAGTGTCTCCCTACGTATTTCAGAGATATTGGCCTCCTGTAGCCGCTCCGTTATTCTGTGCCTTCGCCTGTATAGGGAGCCTCTCTCTTTCTAGTTTGCATCTTCTCCTCCTTTTCCTTAAGGGAATTTGCCTTGAGCAAACCTAAAGTACCACAGAGTTAATTTGTTCAAGACATAGGTTGGGATCCGTGATGCTTAGGCAATCTTCCCAGTTTATATCATTTAGGACTTGGTTTACTTGGTCCCACCTTATGTTTTTGTTATTGAAGTTGAATTTGGAGAAAGCTCCTCACGGCTGATCACATTTTGTTGATCTGGAGCTCCCGCATGCATGTCTGGACCTCTATTATGTTGTGATCTGAGTATATTGTTTTTGATATGATGACATTTCGTATCAGATCATCATTGTTGGTGAAGATGAGGTCCAGCGTATTCTCTAATCTTGTGGGCTCTACTATTTGCTGGTTTAAGGTGAACTTGGTGCAGAGATTTAAAAGTTCATGCATGTGTGAATTTTCATCTGAGCTGCCTCCTGGTGTTATCTCTGCTACCACATTGTTTGCAATGTTCCTCCATTTTAGGTGCCTGAGGTTGAAATCCCCAGTAGCAAGATGTTGGGGGCAGGAGCTGGAAGATTTTCCAGACAGTGGTCAATTTTCAGAAGCTGTTCCTGGAATTGTTGGGACGTTGCATCCGGGGCTTGTAGACAACCACGATGACCAGGTTTTGATTCTCGACCTTTATTGCTAGTACTTCAACTACATCATTTGAGGCATTTAGTAGTTCTGAACATATAAGTGACTCTGTGATATACAGGCCAACCCCCTTTTTGCCTATTCACTCTGTCACACCTGTATAGGTTGTAGCCCGGGATCCATATTTCATTGTCCAAGTGATCTCTTATGTGGGTCTCTGTGAAAGCCGCAAACATGGCATTTGACTCTGTAAGCAGTCCACTAATGTAAGGTACCTTGTTGTTTGTTGCTGGCTTTAGACCTTGTATATTAGCAAAGATGAATGTAGTTGGATTGGTGGTATTGGTGGTATGGGGGGTCTTTTTTCCTGGCTCTAATATCTGTTGTAATGGAGTGGAGGCCACTGACTGTGATTCCACTCCAGAAATGATTGCAGTTGGTGTACAATTTCTGTCATTTCCTGCCAGCTTTTTCCTTCCTGGCACTAAAAACCTCTCTCTCCGGAGTGGCTGTGGCTACCCTGATTTTGCCATGGTCTGGATGTTCTGTGTCGCCTCGTACCCTTTAGGTGGTATGCCTGGCAATATAAGTTATAACACTGTCTTTCCTGAATTGATGTGTGGCACATTTCAGGGTGGAAAAACTTACAGGACGGGAGGTTGCATTTGCCTGTTTTCATATGGGAACGGCATTTTCTGGGGTGATCATAATTACATGTCCCATCTGATTTCCCAGATTTTCCATGCCTGCAGATACCAAGTGCATAATATTCACATAGGCCTGGTTTCCGTTTGCCCTGGTTTTTAGTGACTGTGTTCCCCATTGGTGGGTGTGTTCCTGTCTCATGTCTGTCTTCGTTACTATTGCTAACAATGGAGCCTTCAACTGTTTCCGGTAATTTATCTTCATTATTTCCCTGGGCATCCCCTTGTTTACTATCTACCGTGGTATTGCTAGTTTGTACCACTGTTTTGTGTGTGTCCTTGTCTACACCTGTTTCCCCATCATTTATTTCACTAGAGCTACTGTCCCTCTTCAGGTCACCATCATTTATTTCCCCATTCTTAAATATATTGGGTATCATTTCAACATCTGTACCGGGGGCGGTAGCATCATCTGGCCCTGATTTTTTACTGACCCAACTGTTATAGAAAGCTGTCATGTTTTGTGTGTAGATTAAGTGTTTACAGTGAAACATATAGGTGAACAGTATTTAGATAAGGGTAACGATGTTTTTGTGGCATTTATGGATTTGGAAAAGGCGTATGATAGGGTGGATAGGGGGCAATGTGGCAGATGTTGCAAATGTATGGAATAGGAGGTAGGTTACTGAAAGCAGTGAAGAGTTTTTACTAGGACAGTGAGGCTCAGGTTAGAGTATGTAGGCAAGAAGGAGATTATTTCCCAGTAAAAGTAGGTGTTAGACAAGGATGTGTGATGTCACCGTGGTTGTTCAGTATATTTATAGATGGAGTTGTAAGAGAAGTGAATGCTCGGGTGTTGGCAAGAGGTGTGGGGTTAAAAGATAAAAAATCTAACACGAAGTGAGAGTTGTCACAGCTGCTCTTTGCTGATGACACTGTGCTTTTGGGGGATTTTGAAGAGAAGTTGCAGAGGTTGGTGGATGAGTTTGGTTAGGTAAGTATAAGAAGGAAATTAAAAGTGAATATAGGAAAGAGTAAGGTGATGAGGATAACAAAAAAATTAGGTAATGAAAGACTGGATATCAGATTAGAGGGAGAGAGTATGGAGGAGGTGAATGTCTTCAGATATTTGGGAGTGGATGTGTCAGCAGATGGGTCTATGAAAGATGAGGTGACTCATAGAAATGATGAGGGAAAAAAGGTGAGTGGTGCACTGAGGAGTTTGTGGAGACAAAGAACTTTATCCATGGAAGCAACGAGGGGAATGTACGAGAGTATAGTTATACCAACGCTCTTATATGGGTGTGAAGCATGGGTGGTGAATGTTGCAACAAGGAGAAGGCTGGAGGCAGTGGAGATGTCATGTCTGAGGGCAATGTGTGGTGTATATATAATGCAGAGAATCTGTAGTTTGGAGATTAGGAGGAGGTGTGGGATTACCATAGCTATTATTCAGAGGGCTGAGGAGGGGTTATTGAGGTGGTTCGGACATATAGAGAGGATGGAACGAAATAGAATGACTTCGAGAGTGTATAAATCTGTAGTGGAGGGAAGGCGGGGTAGGGGGTCAGCCTAGGAAAGGTTGGAGGGAGGTGGTGTGAGCGTGTTAGATAGGAGGGAATGGAGGCAAATGGTTTTAGGACTTGACGTGCTGTTGGAGTGTAAGCAAGGTAACATTTATGAAGTGATTCAGGGAAACCGGCAGTCCGGACTTGAGTCCTGGAGATGGGAAGTACAGTGCCGGCACTCTGAAGGAGGGGTGTTAATGTTGCAGTTTTATAACTGTAGTGTAAGCACGCCTCTGACAAGACAGTGATTGAGTGAATGATGATGAAAGTTTTTCTTTTTCGGGCCACCCTGCCTTGGTGGGAAACGGTCGATGTGTTAATAAAAAAATAATAGCATTAATAATAATAATAATAATAACAGGTATAACTCACAGCAGAGAAAGACCAACAAGAGCCACACTGGCCTTGATCTTTGACTTGAGTAACAGCTCCTTGATTCCTCCAGTCAACATCAGCTGCCTTGGGGGAGTAATTATCAGGGGCACTGTGTTCCCTTGTGAAGCTTCTAAGTGGGTTCCTCTTGTAGCCCTTCATGACTGCGTTGAACTCCTCGTTAGTCTGGAATAACGGAAGGTTGTTCGGAGAATAGCAATAGCATGTATATGCTGTATAACCCCTGTGGTTTAGCGCTTCTTTTGATCAATAATAATAATAATAATAATAATAATAGCATGTATATGCGTGTTTCTCGGTGTATATGCATAAGTGTGTATCTACACAGAGAGGAGTGTATCTACACAGAGAGGAGTGTATCTACACAGAGAGGAGTGTATCTACACAGAGAGGAGTGTATCTACACAGAGAGGAGTGTATCTACACAGAGAGGAGTGTATCTATACAGAGAGGAGTGTATCTACACAGAGAGGAGTGAATCTACATAGAGAGGAGTGTATCTACACAGAGAGGAGTGTATCTACACAGAGAGGAGTGTATCTACACAGAGAGGAGTGTATCTACACAGAGAGGAGTGTATCTACACAGAGAGGAGTGTATCTACACAGAGAGGAGTGTATCTACACAGAGAGGAGTGTATCTACACAGAGAGGAGTGAATCTACATAGAGAGGAGTGTATCTACACAGAGATGTGTGTATGTAAACAGAGAGGTGTGTAAATACACAGAGTTGTGTATCTTTCAGTGTATATACACAGATCAGCATCTCTCAGTGGATATACACAAACAAGTATCTCTCAGTAAGTATACAAAAAGGGGTGTGTATCTCAGTGAATATACACAGACAGGTACGTATCTCACTATAGATATGCACCGAGAGAGGTGTATGTCTCAAGGATATACACGTAAAGGTGTATGTATAAGTGTATATTCTGAGAGAGCTGTGCATCTCACAGGATATACACTGAAAGATGTGTATTTCTTAGTGTCAGTGTTTACTTATAATAATATCATTATTTTACTACATACTACTAGTACATAGAAAGTCCCTTGTTATGCTGAGCATTTCGGGCAAATTAGGTCAGTGTCCCAGGATGCGACTCACACCAGTCGACTAACACCCAGATACCCATTTTACTGATGGGGAACATAGACAACAGGTGTAAAAAAAACACCCCCAATGTTTCTACCCTGGCTGGGAATCGAACCCAGGCCCTCGCCGTGTGAAGCGAGAGCTTTAGCCACCAGGCCACCATGAGTATCTACTAGTGTATATACATAGGTGTGTGTATATAAACAGTTGTGTATCTTTCAGTGTATATACACAGGTGTGTGTGCTCTCAGTATCTCTGTACAGAGATCTGTAACTCTCAGTGGACATAGACAAAGTGTATCCCTCAGTAAGTATATAAAAAGGGGTGTGTATCTCATTGAATATACACAGCCAGGTGTATATTCACGATAGATATACACTGAAGTGTGTGTGTATGTATATATTCTGAGAGAGGTGTGCATCTTGGAGGATATACATAGAAATATGTGTATCTCTCAGTGTAAATGCTCACCTAGATGAGTATCTAATGATGTATATTCACAGAGAGGTGAGTATCTCTCATTGTATATACTCTTATACAAAGAAGTCTGTATCTCTCAGTGGGTGTGTATTTCTCGGTGAATATACATAGAGATGTGTGTACCTCTCAGAGGCGTATTTCTCTTAGGTTATGTACATAGAGAAGTTTATATCTCTCAGGATATATACACCCAGAGATACACACCTGTCTGAGAGATACATACCTGTAAGGAACTAAGTCTTCTAACGATGCAATAGTAAAAATGATAGACCTGCTTTACGCAGCACTCGAAAATAAGGAATATCCATTAGGACTTTTTATTGACCTAAGGAAAGCTTTCAACACAGTAAACCACGGCATCCTACTCCACAAACTTGGCCACTATGGAATAAGAGGTCATGCACTAGCATACTTCAAATCCTACCTCACTAATAGGTATCAGTATGTCACTATTAAAGACACATCCTCCACGACACGACCACTTGACACCGGAGTACCGCAGGGAAGTGTCCTTGGTCCCCTGCTCTTCCTCTTATATATCAATGACCTTCCTAATGTATCACAACACCTGAAACCAATACTCTTTGCTGACGACACAACTTATGTCATCTCCCACACAAATCTTGCCACGCTTAATACCATTGTTAACAACGAATTAATAAAAATATCAACATGGATGACAGCCAATAAACTTACACTAAACACTGATAAGACCTATATTATGTTTGGCAACAGAGCAGGTGATCCACAATTAAACATTAAGATCAACACTACACCTATTGCTAAACATAATGAGGGCAAATTCCTGGGCCTTCACCTTGACAGCAGCCTGAAATTCAGCACCCATATCCAACACATAACAAAGAAAGTGTCCAAAACTGTGGGGATCCTCTCTAATTTACGGTATTATGTACCACAATCAGCCCTACTCATACTATACTATTCACTCATCTTTCCCTACCTCACATATGCCATTTGTGCATGGGGATCAACAGCAATTACCCACCTAAAGCCAATAATAACCCAACAAAAACCCGCAGTAAGAATTATCACACAATCCAACGCTAGGCAGCACACCCTCCCACTCTTCAAAGACCTAAACCTACTCACTGTTCAGAACATCCATACTTACTACTCTGCTATCTACATTTATAGAACCATAAATTCCAACTTTAACCCTGAGCTAAAACACTTTCTTGACAGTTGTGACAGGACCCATAGACATAATACCAGACATAAACATCTCTTTGACATTCCCCGTGTCCGACTAAATCTATACAAAAATTCAATGCGCATAAAAGGGCCTAAAATCTGGAACTCCCTGCCAGAAAACTCTAGAACTGTAGACACAATCTCCACTTTCAAAAGCACCGTTAAAAAACATCTTATCTCACTTACACACCCAATCGGTAGCTAACCACATGAAAACTACTTTGTCTTGCACATATCCACATCAAAAGACACTTATTGATATCTGTGATTCCCCTTAATGTCACATGGCTGACCAAAATTCTAATACAACTATTGCTTCATAATTCTTAAGCTAGTCATAAGTTTGCCTAAGACACCC
>WNWK01037843.1:0-18253 GCA_009830355.1 Cherax destructor | reverse complement strand
TATATATATATATATATATATATATATATATATATATATATATATATATATATATATATATATATATATATATATATATATATATATATATATATATATATATATATATATATATATATATATTATATATATATATATAAACAGCAAGTAAGAGAGATGTAAAAGTGTATAAACGAAGGGAGGAGGAAGTTAGGGTGAGATATAAGCATGTATTGGCAGAAAGGTGGGATAGTGCAAGTATGAGTAGTGGGGGGGTTGAAGAGAGTTGGGATAGTTTTAAAAATGCAGTATTAGAATGTGGGGCAGAAGTTTGTGGCTTTTTTTAGGGTGGGTGCAGGAGGAAAGAGGAGTGAGTGGTGGAATGAAGAAGTAAAGGGTGTTATAAAAGAGAAAAAGGTAGCTTATGAGAGGTTTTTACAAAACAGAAGTGTTAATAGAAGAGCAGAGTATATGGAGAGTAAAAGAAAGGTGAAGAGAGTGGTGAGAGAGTGCAAAAGAAGAGCGGATGAAAGAATGGGAGAGGCTCTGTCTAGAAATTTTGCTGAAAACAAGAAAAAAATTTGGAGTGAGATAAACAAGGTAAGAAAGCCTAGGGAACGAATGGATTTGTCAGTTAAAAACAGAGTAGGTGAGTTAGTAGATGGGGAGCTGGAGGTATTGGGTAGATGGCGAGAATATTTTGAGGAACTTTTAAATGTCGATGAAAAAAGGGAGGCGGTAATTTCATGTACTGGCCAGGGAGGTACAACATCGTTTAGGAGTGAAGAAGAGCAGGATGTGAGTGTGGGGAAGGTGCATGAGGCATTACGTAGAATGAAAGGGGGTAAAGCAGCTGGAATTGACGGAATCATGACAGAAATGTTAAAAGCAGGGAGGGATATAGTGCTGGAGTGGTTGGTATTTTTGTTTAATAAATGTATGAAAGAGTGGAAGGTACCTAGGGATTGGCAGGGAGCATGTATAGTTCCTTTATATAAAGGGAAGGGGGATAAAAGAGAGTGTAAAAATTATAGGAGAATAAGTTTACTGAGTATACCAGGTAAAGTGTATGGCAGGGTTATTATTGAAAGAATTAGAGGTAAGACAGAGAGTAGGATTGCAGATGAGCAAGGAGGCTTTAGAGTGGGTAGGGGATGTGTAGATCAAGTGTTTACAGTGAAGCATATATGTGAACAGTATTTAGATAAAGGTAGAGAAATTTTTATTGCATTTATGGATTTAGAAAAGGCATATGATAGAGTGGATAGGGGAGCAATGTGGCAAATGTTGCAAGTGTATGGAATAGGTAGTAAGTTACTGAAGGCTGTAAAGAGTTTTTATGAGGATAGTGAGGCTCAGGTTAGGGTGTGTAGGAGAGAGGGAGATTACTTCCCGGTAAAAGTAGGTCTTAGACAGGGATGTGTAATGTCACCATGGTTGTTTAATATATTTATAGATGGGGTTGTAAAAGAAGTAAATGCTAGGGTGTTGGGGAGAGGGGTGGGATTAAATTTTGGAGAATTAAATGCAAAATGGGAGTTGACACAGTTACTTTTTGCTGATGATACTGTGCTTATGGGAGATTCTAAAGAAAAGTTGCAAAGGTTAGTGGACGAGTTTGGGAGAGTGTGTAAAGGTAGAAAGTTAAAAGTGAACATAGATAAGAGTAAGGTGATGAGGGTATCAAACGATTTAAATAAAGAAAAATTGGATATCACACTGGAGAGAGGGATTATGGAAGAAGTAAATGTTTTCAGATATTTGGGAGTTGACGTGTCAGCGGATGGGTTTATGAAGGATGAGGTTAACCATAGAATTGATGAATAAAAAAGGTGAGTGGTGCGTTGAGGTATCTGTGGAGACAAAAACGTTATCCATGGGGGCAAAGAAGGAATGTACGAAAGTATAGTCGTACCAACACTCTTATATGGGTGTGATGCATGGGTTGCAAATGCTGCAGCGAGGAGGAGGCTGGAGGCAGTGGAGATGTCCTGTCTAAGGGCAATGTGTGGTGTAAATATTATGCAGAAAATTCGGAATGTGGAAATTAGGAGAAGGTGTGGAGTTACTAAAAGTATTTGTCAGAGGGCTGAAGAGGGGTTGTTGAGGTGGTTTAGTCATTTAGAGAGAATGGATCAAAGTAGAATGACTTGGAGAGCGTATAAATCTGTAGGGAAAGGAAGGCGGGGTAGGGGTCGTCCTAGAAAAGGTTGGAGGGAAGGGGTAAAGGAGGTATTGTGGGCGAGGGGCTTGGACTTCCAGCAAGCATGTGTGAGCGTGTTAGATAGGAGTGAATGGAGACGAATGGTTTTTGGGACATGACGATCTGTTGGAGTGTGAGCAGGGTAACATTTTGTGAAGGGATTCAGGGGAAAACCAGTTAATTGATTTAGTTGGACTTGAGTCCTGGAAATGGGAAGTACAATGCCTGCACTTTAAAGGAGGGGTCTGGGATAGTGACAGCTGGGAGGGACAATTCTCAGCTGTCGTATCTGAGCTCCTCTGCAAAGACAGTGATTATGTATGTGTGTGGTGAAAGTGTTGAATGATGATGAAAGTATTTTCTTTTTGGGGATTTTCTTTCTTTTTGGGGATTTTCTTTCTTTTTGGGTCACCCTGCCTCGGTGGGAGACGGCCGACTTGTTGAAAAAAAAAAATATATATATATATATCTCCAATACACCAGTGAGGAAGGAGGGGCAGCTGCCACCTTCAGGGAGTCCCAGAAGTCGAGAAAATATGGAGAACTTGCCCATCATTATATGTTTGTTCCCATAGGCTCAGAGACCCTTGGCTCATGGGAAAAGAGTGCCTCTAAGTTCCTCAAGGTGCTGGGCAAAAGACTCAACAGGGTAACTAGGGATCCCAGGGCAGCTAGTTTTCTGTTCCAGCGACTCAGCGCTGCTGTTCAGAGGGGTAATGCATGCTGTATTCTGGGCACGCGCCCCAGCTCGGAAGAGCTGGATGAGATTTCGCATTATAATCAGTGAAAAACATGTAACAATATGTACTAGACATGTATCTTTCACACCTCGTGTACTGTATATGCCATCTTTATATCAACAATGTATCTCTTAAATCTTTTGTACCATATTATGTAATAAAATATACCTATTGGTAAAAAAAAGATGGGGTGGTAGGAGAAGTGGAATATTCAAATGGCATCAGGAAGAAATCCAAATATTCTTCCTTGAAGCCTTTTTATCCACTTCTCCGAGGCTATGGGTCCCACAATTTGTACCAGAGGTGGACCCCATCCTATATATATATATATATATATATATATATATATATATATATATATATATATATATATATATATATATATATATATATATATATATATATATATATATATATATATACCTATATATAGGTAGTAGGTTGGTAGACAGCAACCACCCAGGGAGGTACTACCGTCCTGCCAAGTGAGTGTAAAACGAAAGCCTGTCATTGTTTTACATGATGGTAGGATTGCTTGTGTTTTTTTCTGTCTCAAACATGCAAGATTTCAGGAATGTCTTGTTACTTCTACTTACACTTAGGTCACACTACACATTCATGTACAAGCATATATATACACACCTCTCTGGGTTTTCTTCTATTTTCTTACTAGTTCTTGTTCTTATTTCCTCTTATCCTCCGTAAGCCATGCGTGTCGTAAGAGGCGACTAAGATGCCGGGAGCAAGGGGCTAGTAACCCCTTCTCCTGTATACATTACTAAAGTTAAAAAGAGAAACTTGTTTTCTCTTTGGGCCACCCGCCTTGGTGGGAAACGGCCGATTTGTTGAAAGAAAGAAGATATATATATATATATATATATATATATATATATATATATATATATATATATATATATGTCGTGCCGAATAGGTAAAACTGGTCAATTAGCAAGAACTCATTTAAAATTAAGTCCTTTCTAAAAAATTTTCTTATACGTTTAAAGATATATATTTTTAATTGATGTTAATGTAAAATTAATAATTTTGTACCAAAGAACCTTACAAAACTTACCTAATCCAACTAAATATATTTTAAATAATTTATAATAATTTAATAATAAACAAACACAATGAAATATATTTTTTTTTTTTTTAGGTTCAGAATGATTTTTGCTAAATTATTGCATACACAAATTTTCGCTTGTCTTATATTGCAAGAAGAGTGGGTGGTAGGGAAGTGGAATA
Source organism: Cherax destructor (assembly GCA_009830355.1). Classification (NCBI taxonomy): domain Eukaryota; kingdom Metazoa; phylum Arthropoda; class Malacostraca; order Decapoda; family Parastacidae; genus Cherax; species Cherax destructor. The sequence goes on along the minus strand of WNWK01037843.1, from coordinate 14,086 downwards.
TTCAAATGGCATCTGGAAGAAATCCAAATTTTCTTCCTTGAAGCCTTTTATCCACTTCTCCGAGGCTATAGGTCCCACAATTTGTACCAGAGGTGGACCCCATCTTTTATATATATATATATATATATATATATATATATATATATATATATATATATATATAATATATATATATATATATATATATATATATATATATATATATATATATATATATATATATATATATATATATATATATATATATATATATATAATATATATATATATATATATATATAAATCCTACAAGACTGTACTTTAATTTTCAGGAATTTAATATCTGATAAAAATATAAGAATAATAATGATAATAATAATAATCTGAAAAGATATCCCTTTATCTATATCATCAGTTATGACTTCTCAACTTCAATGATTTGAAAAAAGTTATCCCTGTTCCTCATAAGGTCATCCTCCTTTACTTCAGTGACCTAAAAACGGTATCCCTGAATCTAATAGGCTCGGCCTCCTCTACCTCAATGACTCGAAAAACTTTGCGACCACTGTCAGCCTCAGAATTATCTCTGAGTTACCAGACCCTGCCACGTGGAGGCCAGTGGTTCGTCTTTAAGGTCCACCTATCCACTTACTGTGTTTTTTGATGTTTTCCCCAGGTTCATGTATCCAGGAGTTCATCTGTGTCCCCTCAGATATTCTCCCTTCCCCACTTCCCCAAGATCTGCCTCAACAACCAGTATCCTTCACTCTCTCAGTAATCTCAACTCTTGCATCTAGCGTCCTGCCTTCCCAGGTTCATGTGTCCAGGAATCCATCCGTGGGCCCCCGGATGTCTCCCCTTCACCACTACCCTAAGGTCAGCGCGTTTGGAAATTCTTGAAGTTCTCGAAGGTCTTGATAGTGAAGGTTCTTGAAGTTCTTGAGGCTCTGAAAGGAAGATCATTAAGTTATGAATGCCTCACTCAGGTCCATGGCTTCAGGTGTCCATCCTTGTCCCCTCGAATATTCACCATTCACCACTCCCCCGAGGTCACCAGTCCCACCACACAATGACATGACAAAAACACAAGGATATTAAACAGCAACACAATTATTAAGTAAGTTTATTAAGTATACATTAATTCATTACATAAATTATCATACATAGCAGCATATAGACATGACAATAACACAATGATCAGACAACAACACGAGGATATTAACAACACAATGATTAAGTAAGTTTATTCAGGTACAGGTATACATTAATACATTACATAAATTATCATACATAGAAGCATATGTACATGACAACAACACATTGATTATATATTATACAACACAATGATTATATATTATACAACACAGTTATTATATATTACACAATACAATGATTATATATTAGACAATAATACAAGGTCATAACAACAACACAATAATTAGACAAGTACACAAGGACATGACAACAACACAACAAGACCAGGTAGAAGTTATTACTGGGGAGGACACGCAGACATCTGCGCCCAGTAATAACATCCACCTGGACAGCCGCGACGCCTGGACTACCTAGATGAGAGACGTCACTCACCCAGCTGGTCCACCAGGCACTGGCCACTCAGTGAAGATTTCGGATTTCTATTTATATTTCATATTACATCCACATTAATTATTAATTTGTTCGATTATTTATCTGTGTAAGTGTATTTGTGAACGTTTTTTAGTGAATAGATTAGTGCCCATGAGGAAACCTATTAGTTCCCTGCATGGAAACTGTAGTTAATTGTTATAACTACAGTTATAACAATTATTTGTTATAACTGTAGTTTGTTATAACTGCTATTTGTCTCTTCTTCCTGCATAATACGTATAAGAGTGTGCACTCTTATACGTACATACCCTTACACACACACACACACACACACACACACACACACACACAGTCCTGCATTTCCACATATACACGAATAAATTTAGCAAGACACACAGAAAGAAAAAACATATCTTCATCTTGCTCCCTATCTCTTTCTCCCTGTCCTGCTCCCTCCCTCCTTATCTCTTATCTTATTCAGTCCCTCAAACATCTCACTTCATCTCTCCACGCATGTCTTAGTTACAATAAAACAACATGGCAGTATTTAACACAGGTAGATGACCATGGAACAACAATTTTTAAATCTGCTACAACTGCACCTGAACAATCACTGTGGTGATAAGCAAATTGTTCAGTTTTTAAATTAATATAGTTTGGTGTTTGTGGTTCTTTTGAAACTGTAGTTCAAAGGTTGAACAGTGTCAGCATAATTAATAACATGACTGTTATAGGCAGTAGAAGAAGCAACAAGACGAGGCAGCAGGAGAATCAAATTTGATTGACTTAATTTGCAGCTGCTGGAACAAACTACTCTAGAGAAGAGGCGCAACTCCGGAAGATTGAGGGAAGGAGCTGCAATTTACGAGAGAAAATCGGAAATTTTGAAGTAGTAAAATTTAGTGGAGATGGACCGGAGCTTCGCGGGTAGAGGCGGTAAATGATGATAGGACGATTGCATTAATTTTCCCAATACACATGCCCAATTTTCGGCTGATACAGATACAGACACTTTTTCTATATTTATATTTTAATAATTATAATGACTATGTACCATATAGTATAAGGAAATGCTTATTCCACAACGGGTTTTAAATAACACAGGAAGGTTTCATATACTATAACTCGGTTTATCTGAGATGACAATGTCATTAATTTATTGCTTTAAAAAATTGTTTGACAATTGTAAACATACTTAATTGCAACATACAAAAATTTAAAATCTAAAATTATAGTCTGGAACTTGACCAACCTTCTTCTTTATTAAACTGACTTAACTGACACATTTAAATTATATGGTTAAAAGGTTTTTAAACATTGATGAAAAGCATCAATAAATAGAAAAAAAAATACATTATTCTAACACCCGAAATTAAAAATAAACAATATTAACTATATGCATTTTGGTCGCTGCGCAATCCCAAGAAGGTGTGTCTGTATTCCATAATACCAGTACTTTGTACCTCAGAGATCCCAGGAAGGTGTGTCTGTATTCCATAATACCAGTACTTTGTACCTCAGAGATCCCAAGAAGGTGTGTCTGAATTCCATAATACCAGTACTTTGTACCTCAGAGATCAAAGGAAGGTGTGTCTGTATTCCGTAATACCAGTACTTTGTACCTCAGAGATCCCAAGAAGGTGTGTCTGTATTCCATAATACCAGTACTTTGTACCTCAGAGATCAAGAGAAGGTGTGTCTGTATTCCATAATACCAGTACTTTGTACCTCAGAGATCCCAAGGAAGGTGTGTCTGTATTCCATAATACCAGTACTTTGTACCTCAGAGATCCCAGGAAGGTGTGTCTGTATTCCATAATACCAGTACTTTGTACCTCAGAGATCAAGGAAGGTGTGTCTGTATTCCATAATACCAGTACTTTGTACCTCAGAGATCCCAGGAAGGTGTGTCTGTATTCCATAATACCAGTACTTTGTACCTCAGAGATCCAAGGAAGGTGTGTCTGTATTCCATAATACCAGTACTTTGTACCTCAGAGATCCCAGGAAGGTGGGTCTGTATTCCATAATACCAGTACTTTGTACCTCAGAGATCCCAGGAAGGTGTGTCTGTATTCCATAATACCAGTACTTTGTACCTCAGAGATCCCAGGAAGGTGTGTCTTATTCCATATACCAGTCTTGACTAGGATCCAGAAGGTGTGTCTGTATTCCATAATACCAGATTTGTCAGAATCCAAAGGTTTTGTACCATAATACCAGTGTTTGTATCTAATCCAGATGTGTCTAATCCAAACGTCTTTTCCAAATCCAGGAAGTTGCTATTCCAAAGCGTCTTTTCCAGAGTCCCAGAAGTTCAGGATCCAGAATCGTCTTTTTAACCAGATCCGAAGGTCCCAATCGTATTCTACTCAGATCTGAAGGTTTAGTACAGTTTTGTACTCGAGACCCAGATGATCCGAATTCGATTCTTATCAGTCTTGAGTGTCGATTCCAAATCAGTATTTATACCAGATTACCTAAGTCTGATTCTTATCTTGCCAGATTCCGAGTCGGTGTCTGTATTCCATATACCGTACTTTGTACCCAGAGATCCGAAGAGGTTCTGTATTCCAAATACTCGTACCTCAGAATCCCAGAAGGTGTGTCTGTATTCCATAATACCAGTACTTTCTGTCAGATTCTCTATATCCAAAGGTTTTGTATTCCAATCCGAGTTTGTCTGAATCCAGAAGTGTCGTATTCCAAATCAGTATTTGTACCTAAACCAGAGTGTCTTATCCATAAAGTTTTGTCCAAGCCAGATTGTTATTCAAATACAGTATTTGTACTCAAATCCAGAAGTTTATTCAAATCCAGTCTTTGTCCTAAGATCCAGAAGGTCTGTATTCAATACCAGTACTTTGTACTCAAGATCCCAGGAAGTGTGTCTGTTCCATAATCCAGATTTGTCGAATCCAAAGTGGTCTGTATTCAAATCCAGTATTTGTACTCAATCCCAGAAGTGTCTGATCCAAATAGTCTTTTACTAATCCAAGTGTCGATTCCATAATACCATCTTTGTACCTCAGATCCCAAAGGTGTGTCTGTTCATAATACCAGTCTTGTACCTCAGTCCCAAGAAGGTGTGTCTGTATCCAATACAGTACTTTGTACCTCAGAGTCCCAGAAGGGTGTCTGATTCCATAATACCAGTACTTTGTACCTCAGAGATCCCAGAAGGTGTGTCTGTATTCCATATACCAGTACTTTGTACCTCAGGATCCGGAAGGTGTTCTGTATTCCATAATACCAGTACTTTGTCCCAGAGATCCCAGAAGGTGTTCTGTATTCCATAATACCAGTACTTTGTACCTGAGATCCAGAAGGTGTGTCTGTATTCCATAATACCAGTACTTGACCTAGAGATCCCAGGAAGGTGTCTGTATTCCATAATACAGTACTTTGTACCTCAGAGATCCCAGAAGGTGTGTCTGTATTCCATAATACCAGTACTTTGTACCCAGAGATCCCAGGAAGGTGTGTCTGTATTCCATAATACCAGATTGACTTGATCCAAATGTCTTTTCCTAAACCAGATTTGTCTGAATCCAAGAAGTTCTGTATTCCAAATCCAGATTTGTATCAAGATCCCAGAAGTGTCTATCCAAAACGTACTTTTACCTAGAATCCCAGAAGGTTGTCTGATTCCAAATCGTCTTTCCTAATCCCAGAGAGTGGTCTGTATCTAATACATAATTTGTACCTCAGAATCCCAGGAAGGTGTGCTGTATTCCATAATACCAGTACTTTGTACCTCAGAATCCCAGAAGGTGTGTCTGTATTCCATAATACCAGTACTTTGTACCTCAGAGATCCCAGGAGGTGTGCTGTATTCCATAATACCAGTACTTTGTACCTCAGAGATCCCAAGGAAGGTGTTTATCCATATACCAGTCTTTGTACCAGATCCCGAAGTGTCTTATTCCATAAAGACTGAAGTTCAGATCCAAATGTCTTATTCCAAATCCAGTATTTGTCCTCATATCCACAGTACTTTGTATCCAAACCAGATTGTCTGATCCCAGAAGTGTCTTATTCCAAATCCAGTATTTTCTAAATCCCAGAAGTTCTGTATTCCATAACAAGTTTGTACTTCAAATCCCAGAAGTTGTCTCATTCCAAACAGTCTTGTACCTCAGCAGACCAGGATGTTCTTTCATATACCAGTACTTTGTACCTCAGAGATCCCAGGAAGGTTGTCTGTATTCCATAATACCAGTATTTGTACTCAGATCCCAGAAGGTGTGCTGATTCCATAATACCAGTACTTTGTACCTCAGAATCCCAGGAAGGTGTCTGTATTCCATAATACCAGTACTTTGTACCTCAGAGATCCGAAGAGGTGTCTTATTCCATAATACCATACTTTGTACCTCAGAGATCCCAGAAGGTGTGTCTGTATTCCATAATACCTACTTTGTACCTCGAGATCCCAGAAGGTGTGTCTGTATTCCATAATACCAGTACTTTTACCTCGAGATCCAGGAGGTGTCTTTTCCATAGACCAGTACTTTGTACCTCAGAGATCCCAGGAAGGTGTGTCTGTATTCCATAATACCAGTACTTTGTACCTCAGAGATCCCAGAAAGGTGGGTCTGTATTCCATAATACCAGTACTTTGTACCTCAGAGATCCCAGGAAGGTGTGTCTGTATTCCATAATACCAGTACTTTATACCTCAGAGATCCCAGGAAGGTGTGTCTGCATTCGCAACATCAACATCAGAAACAAGAAACTCTCCAGCCTTGATGTAACATCCCTATTCACCAAAGTACCTACTACACAAGCTATCGATCTCTTGCGCAGGAAAATTGACGACTCGCTTGATCTTCCTCTTCCAGCCAGCGATTTCATCGACCTTGTTGAACTATGTGTGGGCTTTACATGTTTCTCTTTCGAAAACCAACTCTTTCAGCAAACTTTTGGACTACCCATGGGATCGCCACTTAGTGCCGTCCTTGCGAACCTATATATGGAACATTTGGAAGCCGAGCGATTTTTCACTATTATTCCCTCTTCTGTCACCTGGCTTCGTTATGTTGACGACATTCTCATCATAACTCCCAGACGCTTCAACGTTCAAGCTCTCCAACACGAACTCAACCAGGTTGAGCCATCAATCCAGTTTACACTAGAAGAAGAAGTCGACAACACTCTTCCTTTCCTTGATGTTCTTCTCTGCAAAGCTGACCATGAACTTCGTTTTAAAGTCTATCGAAAACCTACCAATCAACACGATCTTCTCCACTTCTACTCTCACCACGACACCAAAATTAAACGTGTGTAATTATAGGCTTTTTCCTGCGCGCACTCAGAATCTGCAGCAGTGAGTTCCTTGAAGAAGAATGCTCCCTCATTGAACAAGTTTTTCCAAACTTCACTATCCTCGTCACTTCATTAGAGACTGCAGACGACGGGCATTAAACATCTTCAACACACCCAGAGAAGACACTGCTGAGAAGAGATACATAGTCCTTCCCACCAACTCCATTTCCAAACAAGTTTCCAACATTTTTCTAAGACCTCATTCCGAGTATCCACCTCCACATCCACCACCATTAAGGACATTACCAGTAACAGACAGGAAAAGCTTCAATCCACGGCAGGGGTATACACAATCCCTTGTAATGGCTGCAGCAAATTATACGTTGGCGAAACATCCAGAGACCTACAAACACGCATTTCAGAACACCAGTACGCAGGCAGATCTGACGACTCAAGAAATGCCTGTGTTCAACACCGAAATTTACACAACCATTTAATCAACTACAGAAACGCAAGACTCATCGCCAGAGAAGACAACACGCAATACCGAAGAATCCTAGAATCATCACTCATCTGTATGTCCAACAACTTTAACCAGAACAACGGCTTCTACAACATAGCTGAACCTATTGCCAAGAAACTTCTTCAACGCTATCCCACCTAGAACTCAAGAATGGTACACTGCAGGTCCTTTAAGTCACACTATGTTTTCACACTACTTTTAAGACTCACATGCAGCTTTCTCCATCTGACCCAGCATTCTCCACCTGACTGTACCCTATATATATCTCTATGTTGCTCATTTTCCAGGTAGATCTGTCTGTGACTCGATAAAGCCCACTGCGTGGGCGAAACGTTGTCAATAAAGGATCACATTATACTGCTTATGTGTTTATTTTTCCATTGTGTCGGTATTTTATACCATTTATTTCCACTTGTTGTTGAAGCTGTGAATGATCCTGCCTCCACCACTTGTTGTTGAAGCTGTGAATGATCCTGCCTCCACCACTTGTTGTTGAAGCTGTGAATGATCCTGCCTCCAACACTTGTTGTTGAAGCTGTGAATGATCCTGCCTCCACCACTTGTTGTTGAAGCTGTGAATGATCCTGCCTCCACCACTTGTTGTTGAAGCTGTGAATGATCCTGCCTCCACCACTTGTTGTTGAAGCTGTGAATGATCCTGCCTCCACCACTTGTTGTTGAAGCTGTGAATGATCCTGCCTCCACCACTTGTTGTTGAAGCTGTGAATGATCCTGCCTCCAACACTTGTTGTTGAAGCTGTGAATGATCCTGCCTCCACCACTTGTTGTTGAAGCTGTTAATGATCCTGCCTCCACCACTTGTTGAAGCTGTGAATGATCCTGCCTCCACCACTTGTTGTTGAAGCTGTGAATGATCCTGCCTCCAACACTTGTTGTTGAATCTGTGAATGATCCTGCCTCCAACACTTGTTGTTGAAGCTGTGAATGATCCTGCCTCCAACACTTGTTGTTGAAGCTGTGAATGATCCTGCCTCCACCACTTGTTGTTGAAGCTGTTAATGATCCTGCATCCACCACTTGTTGAAGCTGTGAATGATCCTGCCTCCAACACTTGTTGTTGAAGCTGTGAATGATCCTGCCTCCAACACTTGTTGTTGAAGCTGTGAATGATCCTGCCTCCAACACTTGTTGTTGAAGCTGTGAATGATCCTGCCTCCACCACTTGTTGTTGAAGCTGTTAATGATCCTGCCTCCACCACTTGTTGAAGCTGTGAATGATCCTGCCTCCAACACTTGTTGTTGAAGCTGCGAATGATCCTGCCTCCAACACTTGTTGTTGAAGCTGTGAATGATCCTGCCTCCAACACTTGTTGTTGAAGCTGTGAATGATCCTGCCTCCACCACTTGTTGTTGAAGCTGTGAATGATCCTGCCTCCACCACTTGTTGTTGAAGCTGTGAATGATCCTGCCACCACCACTTGTTGTTGAAGCTGTTAATGATCCTGCCTCCATCACTTGTTGTTCCACTTCCTAACATCTTTGAGGTTAAAGAATTTTTTCTAACATCCCAGACATATCTTTGTTTTTAACTTTCAGCTGTGCTCTCGTGTCCCTCTTTCCCGTCTCTCTGTCCAATTCCTCTCTTAATTTTCCACGTCATGATCATGTTCCCTCTAGTCCTTCTGTCCTCCAATGTTATTAAGTTTAGCGCTTGTAATAAGAACATAAGAACATAAGAAAGGAGGAACACTGCAACAGGCCTACTGGCCCATACTTGGCAGGTCCATATCGAAACCAACCCACCAACAAAAATATTTGTGCAACCCATCCCCATCGCCATCCAAGCAAGAAGCCCCGACAACACCCCCAACAACTGTGCAAGTCCCGTTCAGCACCAACCTCTCTCACTCACAAGAACACAGAAATAAGGAACACTGCATCAAGCCAACTGATCCACACTAGGCAAAACCCAAAACCAATCCCACAAACAAAAACTCCTACCCAACCCACCTACTCCATCCATGGAATATGCTTGAGCTACTCTACCAGCAGCTGAAGGAAGAACTGAGGGTAGCTAAGCTTGAGATACAGCGACTGACTGAGGAAAACAAGAGGATTCGTAGTAATCCTCCTGTTGAGAATCCTCAAGCCAGGAAAGGAACGTGGACAGTGGCTAAAACGCATGGGACAAAGTTAAGGCTCAAGAGGACTGGTGGAGAGGTAGAAACAACGAAGACCCAGGAGAATGTTGTGGAAACATCGAACCCATTCTCCGTGCTACCCGATGAATGTGAGTCGGCTTCTGGGAGCGTCACGACGAAAGACACAAAGGAAGGTAAAAACATTGTTGTTGTTGGGGACAGTCAGGTTAGGTACATGGATAGGGCTTTCTGTTTGATTGATAGGAGTAGGAGACAGAGGGTTTGCTTTCCTGGGGCTGGGATGGAGGATATTGTTAGCCGTCTGGACGACATCATGAGAGGTAATGGGAGCAATCCTATTATCTGTCTCAGTGCTGGAGGCAACGATGTTGGCAGACGTAGGAGTGAGGACCTGACTAGCAGGTTTAGGTCAGCAATAGACATAATTAGGAAGAAGGGTGGGAACCCTGTCATATGTGGTATTTTTCCAAGGAGAGGAGTTGGAAATGAATGGTTCAGGGCAATTGGTGTCAATTGCTGGCTGGACAAATACTTTAAGGAAAATTCAGTAACATTCATTGACAACTGGGACCTCTTCTATGGCAGAAATGACATGTATGCCAGGGATGGGGTTCACTTATCCAGGTCTGGGGTGGGGGCACTGGCAACTGCAGTGGAAGGAGCTGTTAGGGCTTTAAACTAGAAATAGTTAGTGGTATGGGTTTTGGGGGAAAACAGAGAAGTCCCAGTGTAGTAATATTATAAGTTGTAGGAGAACTAGTAATAGGCAGAATAAGGTGGATAGTGGAAAGCTAGTGACACTAGATGACAAGGACAGTAATAGGTATAGTGGAAAACAGAGATGAGCAGGAAGGGTAAAGAGAAAGGAGGGTCTCTAAATATATATTACACCAATAGTCGTAGTGCTAGGAATAAGATGGACGAGTTGAGATTAGTTGCAAGTACGGGTAATATTGATGTTTTTGCAATAACTGAGACATGGTTTAATATGAAAAAATCGGGACTTGCCTGCCGAATGTCACATTCAGGGTTTTAAATTGTTCCAAGTAGACAGAAGTATCGGGAAAGGGGGTGGGGTGGCACTCTATGTCCGTGATCATTTAAATTGTTGCATAAAAACGGGTATAAAGTCTGAATTAACACATACAGAGTCTGTCTGGATATAATTTTCAGAGGGGTGTGAAAAATTGATTTTAGGCGTGATTTATCGTCCTCCAAACTTAGATAGGGAACAAGGGAGACTACTTTGGGAGGAAATTGTTAAGGCCACAAGACACGATAACGTAGTAATTCTGGGGACTTTAACTTTAGTCAGATTGATTGGAATTTCATGACAGGGAATTTAGAATCTAACGACTTTTTAGAAGTAGTTCAGGATTGCTTTTTGAAGCAGTTTGTAACAGAACCTACAAGGGAAATAACCTACTTGACTTGGTTCTGGCAAACAAGGAAACCCTTGTTAATAATTTAGAAATTACAGAGGAACTCGGCTCAAGCGACCACAAGTCAATTAATTACCTTTAGCATTGAATGGATGTATGATAGTAGGGATAATTCAGTAATGGTCCCAGATTTTCGCTTAGCAGATTATAATGGACTTAGAGAACACTTATCAACTGTGGACTGGGGTGAAGAAGAGGATTCAATATGACAGTTTTCTTAACACTATACAGGCTGCCCAAAGGACATTTATCCCGTATAAAGAAATTAGATCAAGTAGAAATGACCCAAATGGATGAATAATAGGCTCAAATATCTTTTAGGGCAGAAGAAAGGAATTTATAGGCGCATAAAAGAGGTGAGGGTCATCTTATAAATCAGTATACTGACATTAAGAGGACGTTAAAAGGGAATAAGAAAATCTAAACGGGACTATGAAATTAAAGTTGCTAGGGATTCAAAACTAACCCAAAAGTTTTCCAGGTTTATAGAACAAAAGTTAGGGATAAGATAGGTCCTTAAAAATAACTTTGGGCATCTTACTGACAAGGAGAATGATATGTGCTCTATTTTTAATAATTATTTTCTCTCGGTTTTCACACAGGAAGACATTAATAATATCCCAGTAATTAATTTTTACAGTGGCCCAGAAGAAGATAAATTATGTAATATCACAGTCACTAGCGAAATGATTATGAAACAGCTGGACCGACTGAAACAAAATAAATCGCCGGGTCCTGATGAGCTTTTTGCAAGGGTTCTTAAGGAATGCAAAATGGAACTCTGTGAACCAATATCTAACATTTTTAATTTATCTCTTCAAACAGGTGTAGTGTCTGATATGTGGAAGATGGCTAATGTAATTCCTATTTTTAAAGCAGGGGACAAGTCACTACCGTCAAACTACCGCCCAATAAGCCTGACCTCAATTGTAGGCAAATTACTAGTCAATTATAGCTGATATTATTAGAAGCCATCTAGATAACCATAATTTGATTAATGATACCCAGCATGGATTCACGAGGGCCGTTCCTGCCTATCTAATTTATTAACCTTCTTCAGTAAAGCTTTTGAGGCTGTTGATCACGATAAAGAATTCGATATTGTTTATTTAGACTTTAGTAAGGCTTTTGATAGAGTACCGCACCAGAGACTGTTAAAGAAAGTGGCAGCTCATGGCATTGGGGGAAAAGTGCTGTCATGGATCGAGTCATGGCTCACCAATAGGAAGCAGAGTGTGTGCATAAATGGGTTAAATCCGAATGGGGACTTGTAACAAGTGGTGTTCCACAGGGATCAGTCTTAGGCCCATTGTTATTTATAATATATATCAATGACCTTGATGAGGGAATTACTAGTGATATGAGCAAATTCGCCGACGACACGAAGATAGGTAGGATAATTGATTCAAACATAGATGTCATAGAACTTCAGGAAGATTTAGACAAACTTAATTCGTGGTCAGAAAAGTGGCAGATGCAGTTCAATGTAGATAAATGCAAGGTTCTGAAGCTCGGGAGTGTCCATAACCCAAGCACTTATAAGTTAAATAACGTAGAACTTAGCCATACAGATTGCGAGAAGGACTTGGGGGTGATGGTAAGCAGCAACCTTAAACCAAGACAGCAATGCCTAAGCGTAAGAAATAAAGCAAATAGATTACTGGGATTTATATCAAGAAGTGTAAGCAACAGAAGTCCAGAGGTTATATTAAGAACATAAGAACATAAGAAAGGAGGAACACTGCAGCAGGCCTGTTGGCCCATACTAGGCAGGTCCTTCACAATCCGTCCCACTAACAGAATATTTGCTCAACCCAATCTTCAATGCTACCCAAGAAATAAGCTTTGACAATTCTACCCACTCATGCGCGAGTCCCACTCAAATCCAACCCCTCTCACTCATGAATTTATCCAACCTAAATTTGAAACTACCCAAGGTCCTAGCTTCAATAACCCTACTAGGCAGACTGTTCCACTCATCAACTACCCTATTTCCAAACCAATACTTTCCTATATCTTTTCTAAATCTAAACATATCTAACTTGAATCCATTATTGCGGGTTCTCTCTTGGAGAGATATCCTCAAGACCTTATTTATATCCCCTTTGTTAATACCCATTTTCCACTTGTATACCTCGATCATGTCTCCCCTCATTCTACGTCTTACAAGTGAATGTAATTTTAGGGTCTTCAATCTTTCTTCGTAAGGAAGATTTCTAATGCTATGTATTAATTTAGTCATTCTACGCTGAATGTTTTCTAACGAATTTATGTCCATTCTGTAATATGGAGACCAGAACTGAGCTGCGTAATCTAGGTGAGGCCTTACTAATGATGTATAAAGCTGTAATATAACCTCTGGACTTCTGTTGCTAACACTTCTTGATATAAATCAGTAATATATTTGCCTTATTACGTACGCCCTAGCATTGCTGTCTTGGTTTAAGGTTGCTGCTACCATCACCCCCAAGTCCTTCTCGCAATCTGTATGGCTAAGTTCTACGTTATTTAACTTATAAGTGCTTGGGTTATGGACACTCCCGAGCTTCAGAACCTTGCATTTATCTACATTGAACTGCATCTGCCACTTTTCTGACCACGAATTAAGTTTGTCTAAATCTTCCTGAAGTTCTAACATCTATGTTTGAATCAATTATCCTACCTATCTTCGTGTCGTCGGCAATTTGCTCATATCACTAGTAATTCCCTCATCAAGGTCATTGATATATATTATAAATAACAATGGGCCTAAGACTGATCCCTGTGGAACACCACTTGTTACAAGTCCCCATTCGGATTTAACCCCATTTATGCACACTCTCTGCTTCCAGGTTCCTATTTTACTAATGGGGAACATAGACAACCGGCGTAAAGAAATACGCCCAACGTTTCTACATTCGCTGGGAATCGAACCCAAACACATCGCTGTGTGAAGTGAGAGCTTTAGTCACCAGGCTACGTGGCACCATATACCAGTCCTTTGTACCTCATTGTACGTGATTGGAATAACTCAGAGTGCGGAAATCAGAAGTGAAATCCATAAGTCACACGAGATAATATCCAAATTTCTTCAATAAAAATAATAAATCGCTACATATACCGTCCATATAATTCAAACCTTTCAAAGAGTAAAATATCCTAAAATGCACAAGCACCTTGAAACC
>WNWK01037842.1:0-18254 GCA_009830355.1 Cherax destructor | reverse complement strand
TGCCATTTGTGCATGGGGATCAACAGCAATTCCCACCTAAACCAAAAAAACCCCAAAAAAAAGCCAAAAAATTATCACGCAACCCAAATGCTGGGGCAGCACACCCCCACTCTTCAAAGACCTAAATCTCCACTGTTCAGAACATCCATACTTACTACTCTGCTATCTACATTTGAGAACCAAAAATTTCCAAACTTTAACCCGAGCAAAAAGCACTTTCTTGACAGTTGTGACAGGACCCATAGACATAATACCAGACATAAACATCTCTTTGACATTCCCTGTGTCCAACTAAAATCTATACAAAAATTCAATGCGCATAAAGGGCCTAAAATCTGGAACCCCCCTGCCTGAAAACTCTAGAACTGCAGACACAACCTCCATTTTCAAAAGCACTGTTAAAAAACATCTTATCTCACTTACGCACCCAACCGGTGGCTAACCACATGAAAACTACTTTTCTTGAAATATCCACAGCAAAATACACTTATTGATATCTGTATTTTAAATTTGCACTTTTGACAAACCCAAAATTTCCCTAATACAACTATTTTTTAAAATTCAAGCTAGTCATAAGTTTGCCTAAGACACTCCAATAAAAACCCGGTATTATGCCAATCATCACCTTTACCATTAATATAAAAATTAATTGTTAAATTCTTAAACTAATTGTTAAATTCTTAAATGTTTAAATTTCACTACCTCAATTTTGTAAACCTAGTTAATCACTCAATTCCCCAAACCCTTTACTATCAGTAAAATTTATTGTGTCCTTTGAGTAAGACCTATCATAAGACTGCCTAAAACCCCCTAGGCATCCCCTAGGCATTTTTTTGCCATCTTGTAATATCTACTTCATAAAATGTATAATTATAAGTACACCCCCCTTTATATATTACTAGAAATAAAAATTGCACTTTAAAGGGGGGGTCTGAGATAGTGACGGGTGGGGGGGGGACTTTTCTCAGCTGTAGTATCGGCTCCTCTGCAAAGACAGTGATTATGTATGAGGGGTTGAAAGTGTTGAATATTTATAAAATTTTTTTTTTGGGGTTTTCTTTCTTTTGGTCACCCTGCCTGGTGGGAGCGGCCGGGGGTTTTTGAAAAAAAAAAAAAAAAAAAAAAAAAAAAAAATGTGGGGTTTGGGGGAGATACAGTGGTCTCCAACTTGGGAATTTGACTTATTAAGAAAAACAGTAGTGAATGTAAAATATGGGTTAAATCTTCTTAATTAAAGTAAGTAAATGGGAAAATTTTTTTGAAAAAAAACAAACCCCTACCACGGGTGGAGCGAAACCCGCTGTCAAGTCCCCAAAACTCCAGACTGATGTTTTATCCACTGGGGAGTTGACTTGGGGTTCACCAAACTAGGTATATTTATAAAAAATTTATATACCTAGTTGGATGAGTGTTTTTAAAAAAGCAACAGTGGTCCTTTTTTCTGGAGTTTACGACTCTCTTTTCTGTGGGTTCAAACCCCACCCATATGGGGTTTTTTTTCAAAAAACGTGTCCTCGATTTCCGAGTGGTTTTAGTTGGGAAATCGGATGGAAACATCATCACAAAAATTTGTTTCTCCTATACCCGGAGGGTATCCTGGGTATACCATGTGCAGGTTATTTGTGTATTTGAACAATGACTTTAGGTAATTTTTCTGGATCTCATTAAGATAATAAGCAAGGCATCTACTGTAGCGTTGATGATTTTTAGTGCTAGGAATAAGTGCCAGGTTGATAAAGTGGGGTACATTCTACAGTCATTTTTTCTTAAATGAATTAGAAAGAAGCAAGGTTGAATTAATTGGTGTGCACCACACTTTCTTACCTCTGTTAATTCCTCTCATTGACTCCTGATTTCCTGTCTCTTTACCATTTATATTTTTCTGATGCTTAGTGCCTTTGCTGATGCTTTCCTTGGCTCTTGTAAATCTACTTATATTCACTTGCTGATACAATTGCCATTTTTTCCATATGTTATAGTCTGCTGGGAAATTATAACTTCTTCATATGTTTAAGAGTGAAATCAGCAACTAATTAAGTTTTGCTGCAAAAATACTTAGTTTGAAAGAATGACCAAAGTTACAGAATAAGCTTTTACTGGGATAAAATTGTGAAGGTAGTTTAGTGGCTAATATTTTTATAAGGAAAATTACATTTTTAGCCATACCCTTAAAGAAGGGAAACTCTTATAAAGAAAATTAAGAATAACATTTTAAAAATACAGTAGACCCTCGGTTTTCGTTCACCTCCAAACTCAAACAATTATGTAAGTGTATTTTCGTAAGTGCTTTCGTAAGTGTATTTTTTGGGGTCTGAAACAAGTAATCTAATTTACATTTGTCCTTATGGGAACAAATTCGTTCGGTAATGGCACTCAAACAGCATTCTGGAAAGAATTTTCAACGAAAACCGAGGTCCACTGTAATGGATAATATTCAGTTTTAAAAATGTCCAATCACTTTCTTAAAATGGTCTGTCGTATTCGTTATTGTACTGTATCTGAATTTTTTGTTTTACCACGTCACCCATTTCCCATGGCCTGAAAAGAAGAAACACTTTCATCATCCTCACTCTCTCACTGTACTTACCTAGTTGTGGTTGCAAGGGTCAAGTCACATCTCCTGACCCGGCTCTTTGCTGGCCACTACTAAGTCACTCTTCCCACTCCATGAGCTTTATCATACCTCTTCTTAAAGCTGTGTATGGATTCTGCCTCTACTACATCACTTCCCTGACTATTCCACTTCCCGACAACTTTGTGACTGAAGAAATACTTCCTAACATCCCTGTGATTCATCTGAGTCTTCAATTTCCAACTGTGACCCCTTGTTGCTGTGTCCCATATCTGGAACATCCTGTCTCTGTCCACCTTGTCTATTCCTCTCAGTATCTTGTATGTCGTTATCATATCCTCCCTATCTCTCTTGTCCTCCAGTGTCATTAAGTTGATTTCTCTTAGCCTCTCCTCATAGGACATACCCCTTAGGTCCGGGACCAGTAGTTGCAAACCTTTGCACTTTCTCTCGTTTCCTTCCAAACTGGTGCTGCATATTCCAGTATGGGCCTAACGTAAACCGTGTACAGGGTCCTGAACGATTCCTTATTAAGATGTCGGAATGCTGTTCTTAGCTTTGCTAGGTGCCCATATGCTGCAGCAGTTATTTGGTTGATGTGCACCTCAGGAGATGTGCTCGGTGTTATACTCACCCCAAGATCCTTTTCCTTGAGTGAGGTCTGTAGTCTCTGAACGTTGCACTTGGTGGGGCTGAACTCCAGGAGCCAGTTGCTGGACCAGGCCTGCAACTGGCCTGGTCCCTTTGTAGTTCTGCCTGGTCCCCATCCGATTGAATTCTTCGCATCAACTTTACATCATATGCAAACAGGGACACTTTGGAGTCTATTCCTTCTGTCATGTCATTCACAAATACCAGAAACAGCACCGGTTCTAGGACTGACCCCTGTGGAACCCCGCTCGTCACAGGTGCCCACTCTGATGTCTCGCCACGTACCATGACTTGCTGTTGTCTTCCTGACAGGTATTCCCTGATCCATTTCAGTGCCTTCCCTGTTATCCCTGCCTGGTCCACCAGCTTTTGCACTAGTCTCTTGTGTGGAACTGTCAAATGCCTTCTTACAGTCCAAGAAAATGCAATCTACCTACCCCTCTCTCTCCTGTCTTACTGCTGTCACCCTGTCATAAAACTCCAGTAGGTTTGTGACACAGGATTTCCCATCCCTGAAGCCATGCTGGCTGTCTTGCTAGAGGTGTGCTAATACTCTAGTTCAGAAAAATTGCAACATATCTGCACCTCTCCTTCAGAATGCAGGCACTGTACTTCCCACCTCCACCTCTCCTTCAGAGTGCAGGCACTGTACTTCCCATCTCCACCCCTCCTTCAGAATGCTTCCACTGTACTTCCCACCTCCACCTCTCCTTCAGAGTGCAGCCACTGTACTTCCACCTCCACCTCTCCTTTAGAGTGCAGCCACTGTACTTCCACCTCCAAGACTCAAGTCAAGTTTCCTTGAATCCCTTCATAAATGTTACCTTTCTCACACTCCAACAGCACATCAAGTCATAGAAACCACTTGTCTCCACTCACTCCAGTTAAATATAGAAATAGTTACAGTACTCAGATATTGCTTACATTTTGCTTAATGCTCATAGTATTTATTTAAAAATTTATAAATAATTGTAGGTCCTTCAATAGCTGCAATCCAAAAACGTAGTGAAGTGTAAGCTAACTTTAAGTTTTGATTCACAACTCTCTAGCTGAATGTTTAAACAAGAGCTCTTTACTTCAGCTATGTGTTAGGCCGACTTCATGAAGTGTTGTGGTGGCTAGTGTGCGAGCGATGCCAAGTGGTTGATCAGCTGGTGAAGACAAGATTATCACACCTGCGTCATGCTAATCTCTCTGCTCTTCAGCTTGGTGTTCCACCTAATTATTACACTCCTCTTCCTGCAGCTGTAAGTCATCTACCTCTAAATTATAGGCTAAGCTTTTATATACACTTTGTCTTCATATACAGTGGACCCCGGTTTTCGTACTGCTCCAAACTCGAACAATTATGTAAGTGTATTTTTGTAAGTACTTTTGTAAGTGTATTTTTGTTGGTCTAAAAGGACTAATATAATTTACATTATTCCTTATGGGAACAAATTCGTTTGGTAATGGCACTTGAACAGCATTCTGGAGCAATTAATTACGAAAACCGGGGGTCCACTGTACATATTTTTAAATGTTTATACAGTTGTGTACTGTATATTGTAATAAACAGAATAGAGGAAATCAGCTCTAATATACATTATTTAGATATACATACTGGTCAGAGAGCCCGTCTTAAGTCCAGTCGTTGGTAAGCAGTACAGTGGACCCCGAGTTTCGGCCATAATTCTTTCAGAAGGCTGTTCGAGTGCCATTACTGAATGAATTTGTTCCCATAAGGAATAATGTAAAGTAGATTAGTCCATTTCAGACTCCCAAAATACACTTACAAAAGCACTTACATAATTGTTCAAGTTGGGAGGTGGTTGAAACTCAGGGTCCACTGTACGTCGCTAAGTGAGGAGGCTGTATTTCATATTAAGGACATACAGTGGACCCCCGCCTAACGAGCAACCCGAATCGTACAATTATGTAAGTATAATATTATAAGTGCTTGTGGAAGTGTATTTTGGGGTCTGAAATAGATTAACTTACGTGACATTATTTCTTAAGGAGTAAATTCGTTCGGTAATGGCACTTGAGCAGGCTTCTGGAATGAATTTTGCTCGTTAGGCGGGGTCCACTGTACATTATTACACTTACCAATCTGTTACATTGGTGATATGTCCTTATACCTCCCACAGGCTGATTAAATAGAAAATTGCCAACCTTTATCAGCCTTACCTGTTTTAGTGGGGTTTGAGTACATTTGGTAGAGCCAACATGGTATCCATCAGTACCGAGTCATGTTTTCTTCCATACATCACTATTTCTTCCATTTCTTTATATATCTGGATTCTTCCAGATGTATTTTCTCTTTACTTATCTTGTAATGTAACATTTCCTATAATATTTTTATCAGCCACTATTATTTAGTGAAACATTTGTGAACTCACCAGTTCATATTATCCCCATACCTCCATCTTTGTTTCTGCCTTGCGCTTTCCCGCCTCACTCTTTTTTTTTTTTTTTTTTTTTCAACAAGTCGGCCGTCTCCCACCGAGGCAGGGTGACCCAAAAGAAGAAAATCCCCAAAAGAAAAACTTTCATCATCATTCAACACTTTCACCACACTCATACATAATCACTGTCTATGCAGAGGAGCTCAGATACGACAGCTGAGAATAGTCCTCCCAGCTGTCACTATCTCAGACCCCTCCTTTAAAGTGCAGGCATTGTACTTCCCATTTCCAGGACTCAAGTCCAAGTAAATCAATTAACTGGTTTCCTGAATCCCTTCACAAAATGTTACCCTGCTCACACTCCAACAGATCGTCATGTCCCAAAAACCATTCGTCTCCATTCACTCCTATCTAACACGCTCAAACATGCTTGCTGGAAGTCCAAGCCCCTCGCCCACAAAACCTCCTTTACCTCTTCCCTCCAACCTTTCTAGGACGACCCTCTACCCGCCTTCCTTTCCCTACAGATTTATACGCTCTCCAAGTCATTCTACTTTGATCCATTCTCTCTAAATGACCAAACCACCTCAACAACCCTCTTCAGCCCTCTGACAAATACTTTTAGTAACTCCACACCTTCTCCTAATTTCCACATTCCGAGATTTTCTGCATAATATTTACACCACACATTGCCCTTAGACAGGACATCTCCACTGCCTCCAGCCTCCTCCTCGCTGCAGCATTTGCAACCCATGCTTCACACCCATATAAGAGTGTTGGTACCACTATACTTTCGTACATTCCCTTCTTTGCCTCCATGCATAACGTTTTTTGTCTCCACAGATACCTCAATGCACCACTCACCTTTTTTCCTTTATCAATTCTATGGTTAACCTCATCCTTCATAAACCCATCCATTCTGTATTGTGCATAATATCATTATTATACACAATATAGAAGGTCCCCAATGTGTTCATAAGTCTAGGACTTACTGTACTAAAAATAATAAGAAAACTTTTAAAATAATTATGCAATAATTAAAAACATAACTGGATTTGTCCTACGTAGCAGATTGGTAGGCAGCAACCACCCAGGGAGGTACTACTGTCCTGCCAAGTGATTTTATAATGGAAACATGTAATTATTTTGCATGATAGTAGGATTGCTGGTGTCTTTTTGTCTTGTAAACATGCAAAATTTCAGGTATATCTTGCTACTTCTACTTACACTCTGGTCACACTGCACATGCATAGACAAACATTTATACACACCCCTCTGGGTTTTCTTCTATTTTTTCACTAGTTCTTGTTCTTGTTTATTTCCTCTTATCTCCATGGGAAAGTGGAACAAAATTCTTCCTCCGTGAGCCATGTGTGTCAGAGCGACTAAAATGCCGGGAGCAAGAGCTAGTAACCCCTTCTCCTCTATATATTACTAATTTTAAAAGAGAAACTTTTGTTTTCTTTTGGGTCACCTGCCTCAGTATGATATGGCCGTTTGTTGAAAAAAAACCCTGGATTTGTGAGGTGCTGCCCAGTAATAGTTTAAGGCGTATCACACAAACAGTACATAATTGTAATTTCAACTTAAGAATCTTGTTTTGTTCAATAAAGTTTCCCCAAAACCCTGACATTTTCCTTTGGTTTGCTTGAGTCAATTAAATGAATATACAAGTAGTGTTGTCATTATCACTTGACACTTGATTTTAGGTGGTGGAATTGGCCTCTCTGCCAAGTGTGGAAGTGCTGTGGGCCGCCTTCAGTGTGTTAACTCAGCGATTGATCTGATCCAAGCCCAGGCTAAAGCCAGGTTACACTGCATCAGTATAAAGACCAAGGTATTAAATAAAGCAGGAGAGTGTATTTGTTTAATTTCCTGTACGTCTTTGTGTGCTTTATAGATTCTCTGTCACCTAGCATTTTAGACAAAGTTATGCAGTATGATGAGTTCTAGATGGAAATAATTACCTTTAACAAAATGTTATATATTTCCACTCCAGCTATGTTTTATGCACTTACTAATGCAGAGGAGAACCCGAACTGGTGCTGAGTACCAAGGAGCTGGTGGCTCTTTTGACAACGGTTGTGGTACAAGCTCAGTGTTCCCACTTGGTAGCTAACATATACTACATGACACACTTCGTCTTCTCTGTTACTGAGGATGATCCACTCTGGTATGAACTACATAACAAGTTTGCAACAAGTTTTGCCTTCATTTATCATCTAGCAGTTCATTTGCACTTATCACAAGTCCTAAATCCTGTTTTTCATGGATTTGAGGTATTTTTAATTTTTATACTTTAAATGTGTTTTAAGGTAATTTTATACATGCATTTTTAATTTATTGGTACTAAGTTGGTAGACGGCAACTACCCAGGGAGGTACTACCGTCTTGCCAAGTGAGTGTGAAATGGAAACCAGTAATTGTTTTACATGATGGTAGGATTGCTGGTGTTTTTCTGTCTTTTAAACATGCGGGATACCAGGTATATCTTGCTGCTTCTACTTAGACTTAGGTCACACTACATATGTGTGTACATTCATATACAGTAGACCGTCATTTAGCACGAGTTTATGTGGCACAATTTGGGTATTGCACGATTGAAGAATGCGGCACATTTTTATCTAACACTACGTAAAATTAACTTTCACGGTTCGTGGGAGGGAAAAATTTTGAGCACACAGTCGCCTGAGCTGGGTTACACCATTGAGTCAGTGGGAGACCTACTGCTATCCCTGCCACCCTCACCCACCCACACCACCCTCCCAGCATTCAGTTTGGTTCATACGTGCAGGACGACAATAATCGGGAAGCTTGCTGTGTTTATTTACATTCATTTTCATTGCATTTTGATAAATCTGTCAAGCAATCATGGCACCCATTAAGCATACAAGTGTTCCTGCAAGTGACTGACTTACTGAATGACTTGACTGATTTACTGAATGGCTTGACTGACTTACTGAATGACTTGACTGACTTACTGAATGACTAACTGAATGACTTGCCTGACTTACTGAATGACTTGCCCTACTTACTGAATGACTTGACTGACTTACTGAATGACTTACTGACTGACTTGACTGACTTACTGAATGACTTAAAGTTAGACACTCAGTGCAACCATCGACTTCAGTACCAGAACCTCTACCATCCACCTCAGCCCAGTAGGGCCACAGCATAACTCCACTCTCTTCACAATTATCCACAAACATCAGCACCCACAATTTAAGGTAAGAAATACTATTTCTTTTACATTTGTAGTCTTAAGCAGTAAAAACAACATAATACATCATGATAATGACTACAATTACATATTCACTTTTATTTTTGTAAGATCTGTTGGTCTAAAAAAGTTGTTTGCCTTTTGGGGGCTACCAGGAATGTAACCTATTTTTCCCATAAGTTCTTCAGTTCATCTAACACGATTTTACCTAACACAGCGTTTTCAGGAACGTAACTATCGTGTTAAATGACGGTCTACTGTATATATATACATACCCATCTGCAGTGGCGGCTCATCCATAGGAGCTTCAGAGCTGCAGTCCCCCAGATGCTCACTGCCAGACGTATGACGACTTCAACCTTACGCTAAAATAATTTGCAACTGACAAATATATTACGGGAAAAAATTTGTTGTATGTTGTTTTCAGTTATTTATAAGCAAATTTTTAATTTTTTTTGAAATTAGATAAAAAATTATTAAAAATATAAGTTTATTCAGGTATACACAAATACATTTACATACATTATCATACATAGCAGCATATATGTAGAGAACCTAGGATAACCCAAAAAGTCAGAGTGACTTATTTCCATTGGGGTCCTTTATACCTTAATTTTTAATTGTAGGATATATATGTTATTATATTATAAAGGATATATGTATACTAGGAATAAGGTAAAAGAAGTTATTTACATATACGTACATGTGTGTTAGTTAAAAAAATAAAAAATCATTCTCCTTCCTTTCTGTAGCTACATTCATTAGGTACCTTTTGGCTCTCTTCTTGAACTGGCTCATGCTATGACTGGCTTTGACATGTGCAGGCAGTCTGTTCCATTCCTTTATTGCTGTACAATAAAAGGTGTTTGAAGCCTGGCCACTGATTGTGGGTACTACAAAGTTGTGCTCTCTTCCCCTAGTACTATGACTGCTTTGGTTCCCAGCCTTGACAAAATTGGCAGCAAGATATTCTGGACACTGTTTGTCAGCAATTTTATAAACTTGATTTAATTTATGTTGTTTTACTCTGTCTTCAATATTCAGCATATCCAATTGTTGTAATTCATCCTGGCCTACATGCTCTCTTGGACCCAGGTCCAGGATGAATCTTACCATTTTGTTCTGGGTGATTTGCAGCTTATCTTTCAGATTTTTTGTCAAGGCAGAGTACCATGAAGAGCAAGCGTAGTCAATATGACATTGTATAAGGGCTAGACATAGGGTCCTGAGAGCCTCAGTAGGTAGACACTGTGCTTGTCTGTAGAGGAACTTCAGTCTGGCATTAGCTTTCTTTACTATACTGTTCCCTATCAATTCTCCTGACATGCATGGGTCAAAAGTGATTCCCAGATATTTTACTGAGGAAACTGAGGTGATGGATTCCCCATTACACCGGATATTAAAATTTACCCTGCTCAGTTTATATTTCGTGCCAAAGAGTATGGCTTCTGTTTTCCCGAGATGTAACGATAGTTTGTTGTCTACTAACCATTTGCTGCAGGACTCCAGTTCCAGTGTTAATACATTAGCTATATTACATTAGCTTATTTCTACTCACAATAATTATTACAATGAATACTTATACTAGATTAGATAGATTAGATTTTGCCACCGAAGTGGCTAGTTTATTGTGCACCCCATATCCATCCTGTGGACGGTAGCGCAAGAGCATATGGATACACAAAAGGCCTAGGCACTAGGCCCCAAAGGGGTTAACAATTGTACATTTGGGTTTATATCTACATTTCAATTATCTGTTACAAGCAGGTATCTTATTTCATGAATAAGATATCTTGACATGTCACATAGGTTATTATATTGTCTATCTCTATATTCCTCAATAAGTGCACAATTAAGCACATAGTGTTCAAGACAGTGACCATATGCCTGATCACATAATTTGCATTTAGTTTGATCATCATCTGTGTCTCCCAAACTGTCAGAAGTACCTGTAGCCAAGCCTAAGCCTGGCCACTACAACATCAGTCAGTCTGTTCACATTGCAAGTTGCTCCACAAACATGCCCATCTGTGCTCGCATTATCATGAGCACAGATAGGCACCTTCATGGAAATTAATTTGGATTTATATCTACAGTTTACTTATCTGTTACAAGCAAATTTAGGAAATTTGCTTAGAATAAGTGGTATCCTACCTTCACTAATAAGATATCTTGACATGTCACATAGGTTATTATACTGTCTCTATTATACTGTCTACTTATACTAGAAAAATAAAGATACATAAAAACTACCTTTATTACTTTATTATTGCTGAACATAAATTCTAGAGAAAACGTATTGGAACCAGCAATAATGAAACATCAATATGCGCGGATCTTCAATACATTTTCTGAAGTCAATTTACAGCTTTTATAGTAATGATGATATTTGCAAATCATTTAGAGATGACGTGTTTATGTATGAAGAATACTGTAACCATGTTCATTGCTTCACTTTACACAGAAGGAATAAGTCATCCTGACTCTTCACTTTCGTAGCTACGACTCTCACTCTCGTACTTAGTGTTCTATATTAACTTTAATCAACAACTCTCCATTAATAAAAACAAAGGTTCAGGCGGGGCTCGAACCGCCCTCAAATTTACAACCCGACGCTCTACCCACTCAGCTAACCAAGGAAATTAACTGCAAAAATTCACAATTAATTGTACTGTATTACAGTACATAACAAGAAAAAGATCTTGGGGTGAGTATAACACCAGGAACATCTCCTGAGGCGCACATCAACCAAATAACTGCTGCAGCATACGGGCGCCTAGCAAACCTAAGAACAGCATTCCGACATCTTAATAAAGAATCGTTCAGGACCCTGTACACTGTGTACGTTAGGCCCATACTGGAGTATGCAGCACCAGTTTGGAACCCACATCTAGCCAAGCACGTAAAGAAGCTAGAGAAAGTGCAAAGGTTTGCAACAAGACTAGTCCCGGAGCTAAGGGGTATATGTCCTACAAGGAGAGGTTAAGGGAAATCGACCTGACGACACTGGAGGACAGGAGAGATAGGGGGGACATGATAACGACATATAAAATACTGAGAGGAATTGACAAGGTTGACAGAGACAGAATGTTCCAGAGATGGGACACAGCAACAAGGGGACACAGTTGGAAGTTGAAGACTCAGATGAATCACAGGGATGTTAGGAAGTATTTCTTCAGTCACAGAGTGGTCGGGAAGTGGAATAGCTTGGGAAGCGATGTAGTGGAGGCAGGTTCCATACATAGCTTTAAGAAGAGGTATGATAAAGTTCATGGCGCAGGGAGAGTGACCCAGTAGCGGCCAGTGTAGAGGCGGGGCCAGGAGCTATGTATCGACCCCTGCAACCACAACTAGGTGAGTACAGCACTGTTACACAATACAGCACTATGTTACACAACACAGCACTATGCTACACAACACAGCACTATGCTACACTACACAACACAACAGGATGGATAATGAGAACCTTCAAAACCAGGGATGCCAAGCCCATGTTGACACTTTACAGATCGCTTGTTCTATCTAGGCTGGAATATTGCTGCACACTAACTGCACCTTTCAAGGCGGGTGAAATTGCTGACCTTGAAAATGTGCAGAGAACCTTCACCGCACGCATAAGTGCGATAAACCACCTCAACTACTGGGAACGCTTGAAGTTCCTAAACCTGTACTCTCAGAACGCAGGCGGGAGAGATACATTATTATTACACATGGAAAATTCTCGAGGGCTTAGTACCAAACTTGCACACAAAAATCACCCGTACGAAAGCAAAGACTCGGCAGGCGATGTAACATTCCCCCAATGAAGAGCAGGGGTGCCACTAGCACGTTGAGGGACAACACAATAAGTGTGAGGGGCCCAAGATTGTTCAACTGCCTCCCAGCATACATCAGGGGATTACCAACAAGCCCCTGGCTGTCTTCAAGCAGGCACTGGACAGGCACCTCAAGTCGGTACCTGATCAGCCGGGCTGTGGTTCGTACGTTGGACTGCGTGCGGCCAGCAGTAACAGCCTGGTTGATCAGGCTCTGGTCCAACAAGAGGCCTGGTCACAGACCGGGCCGCGGGGGCGTTGACCCCTGGAATTCTCTCCAGGTAGACTCCAGGTAGACACTATAATGCACAACAAATTACTGTGTTACCAGTGTTTTGTCGGCTATGTTACCTGCTGTGTTTTAGTTCCTAGTGCTTTATTGCTTTGTTATTGTTTTGTGTGATTTGTTGCCTGCTGTGTTGTGGTGATTAATAAGAATAAGATTTCTTCGGATTTTTAATCCCCGGAGGGTTAGCCACCCAGGATAACCCAAGAAAGTCAGTGTGTCATCGAGGACTGCCTGTCTTATTTCCATTGGGGTCTTTAAGTCTGGTCTGGCTGACGCAATCGCCAAATTCCCGAAATCATTTTGGCAGATATCCTGGCCTGGGTAACTCACGTGTCACTCTGTCGCCCTCTCACGCCCTCTGCCCAGCCTCATCCATACCCCTCAAAATCTCCCTATTAGATGGTTCTAATTTCATGTCCACATAACATTAAACCACTAGCAGCGTATTAATGATATCTATTCATATTGGAAAGTTCATCAAATATAACTTTCGGAAAATAACAATATTTTCCACAACACTACCACACACACTACACTACACTACCACACACACTACACTACACTACCACACACACTACACTACACTACCACACACACTACACTACACTACCACACACACTACACTACACTCACCCCACACACTACCTACACTACCACACACACTACACTACACTACCACACACACTACACTACACTACCACACACACTACACTACCACACACACTACACTACCACACACACTAACTACACTACCACACACACTACACTACACTACCACACACACTACACTACACTACCACACACACTACACTACACTACCACACACTACACTACACTACCACACACACTACACTACCACACACACTACACTACCACACACACTACACTACACTACCACACACTACACTACACTACCACACACACTACACTACACTACCACACACTACACTACACTACCACACACACTACACTACCACACACACTCCCATGCACTCCGCTCCAGGCTCAGACTCATGGAACTCCGTGTTTATCAAGAACTGCAAGAAGCCCCTATCACATGCTTTTAACATCCTATGGAGAGGGAGCATGGACACTGGGATAGTCCCGCAGCTACTAAAAACAACAGACATAGCCCCGCTCCGCAAAGGGGGCAGTAAAGCAATAGCAAAGAACTACAGACCAATTGTGCTAACGTCCCATATCATAAAAATCTTTGAAAGGGTTCTAAGAAGCAAGATCGCCACCCATCTTGATACCCATCAATTGCACAACCCAGGACAGCATGGGTTTAGAGCAGGCCGCTCCTGTCTGTCCCAACTACTGGACCACTACGACAAAGTCCTGGATGCTCTAGAAAATAAACAGAATGCAGATGTTATATACACAGATTTTGCAAAAGCCTTTGACAAGTGTGACCATGGTGTAATAGCACACAAAATGCATGATAAAGGAATAACAGGAAAAGTTGGTAGATGGATCAATAATTTCCTAACATGTAGAACACAAAGAGTAGTAGCCAACAGAGTAAAGTCTGAGGCAGCTACTGTGAAAAGCTCTGTTCCACAAGGCACAGTACTTGCTCCCATCCTATTCCTCATCCTCATATCAGACATTGACAGGGATATAAGCCACAGTGTTGTGTCTTCCTTTGCAGATGACACCCGAATCTGTATGACAGTGTCCACCGTTGAAGACACTGCAAGACTCCAAGCAGACATAAACCAAATCTTTAAATGGGCTGCAGAAAACAATATGAAGTTCAATGATGAGAAATTTCAATTACTCAGATACGGAAAACGTGAAGAAATTAAAATCTCATCGGAGTACAAAACTAAGTCCAACCACACAATAGAGCGAAAAACTAATGTCAAAGACCTGGGAGTGATCATGTCAGAGGATCTCACCTTCAAGGACCATAACAAAGTAGCAATTGCATCTGCTCGAAAATGACAGGATGGATAATGAGAACCTTCAAAACCAGGGATGCCAAGCCCATGTTGACACTTTACAGATCGCTTGTTCTATCTAGGCTGGAATATTGCTGCACACTAACTGCACCATTCAAGGCGGGTGAAATTGCTGACCTTGAAAATGTCAGAGAACCTTCACAACACGCATAAGTGCGATAAACCACCTCAACTACTGGGAACGCTTGAAGTTCCTAAACCTGTACTCTCTAGAACGCAGGCGGAGAGATACATTATTATATACACATGGAAAATTCTCGAGGGCTTAGTACCAAACTTGCACACGAAAATCACTCCCTAGAAAGCAAAGACTCGCAGGCGATGTAACATCCCCCAATAAGAGCAGGGGTGCCACTAGCACGTTGAGGGACAAAACAATAAGTGTCAGGGGCCCAAGATTGTTCAACTGCCCCCCAGCATACATCAGGGGATTACCAACAAACCCCTGGCTGTCTTCAAGCAGGCACTGGACAGGCACCAAGTCGGTACCTGATCAGCCGGGCTGTGGTTCGTACGTTGGACTGCGTGCGCAGCAGTAACAGCCTGGTTGATCAGGCGCTGGTCAACAGGAGGCCTGGTCACAGACCGCCGGGGGGCGTTGACCCCTGGAATTCTCTCCAGGCAGACTCCAGGTAGACACTACACTACACTACCACACACACTACGCTCACTACACTACCACACACCACATTGATGAGGCTTTACATGTCTTTTCGTCCTCCATCTTCACAGCGGCGTCACATTCTATTCCCAAACCTCGGGCAAGCATGCTCAAAGTGCGTGCCTTGGTGGTCTCCTGCTTGGCTCGGGCAGTACGTTTGAAACGCGGTGCATGGGGCAGGTATCGATATAACAGAACCACAGAGAGACTCCTTGATTT
This sequence comes from Cherax destructor, assembly GCA_009830355.1. NCBI lineage: Eukaryota > Metazoa > Arthropoda > Malacostraca > Decapoda > Parastacidae > Cherax > Cherax destructor. Next base: position 2,470 of record WNWK01037842.1, on the reverse strand, counting down.
TAAGCAGGAGAGAGCTAGTGCTCGCCGAATCATACGTGACGCTAAACGCAGTTGCTGGCGAGATTACGTTTCTACTGTCACTTCGGCTTCCTCGATGAGTGCGGTCTGGAAGAAAGTGCTGAAATTAAGTGGTAAATTCTCTCCCGACCCGGCTCTTGTTCTTCAGGTTGCCAGAGTCGATATAGCACACCTCTTCCCGTTGCCACTGAAATTGGTAATCATCTGGTCCGCATTTCCCAGGGCTCCATCTATGCCTCTCGTTCCTTTCTTCTAAGCCTGCCAGCGAGTTGAAGCCCTTAGATTTTTCTTCTTTGAGAAGAATCATAGTGTGCCTTTACCCTTCAAGAACTGGAGGCAACGTCTCTGCTTGCCGATCATCGGCAGCTGGGCCAGACGCATACATATTCGTATGCTACAGCATTTACATCAGTCTGCTCTTACTGTCCTCTTACGACTTTATAATCTAATATGGTCACAAGGAGTTCTTCCCAGCTGTGGAAGTCTGCTATTGTTCTCCCTTTTCGCAAACCGTGTACTACGGGACGTATATCCACTACCGTCCCATCGCTCTTACCAGTGCAGTTTGCAACGTGATGGAACGTTTAGTTAATAGACGTTTGATGTGGTATTTAGAGACGCACAATAGTCTCTCTTAAAGACCTCAAAAAAGTAGTTAGACTGTTGGGTTTAGTCCTGACTCTTTCTCTTCTACTTCAGCTCTTCCTCTCACCGGCTATTCTTCTTCTGTCCCCACTTCCCCTCGACCCTAGTGGGTCCTTACCTGAGAGTCTGAACTAACTAACTAACTATAGTCTCTCCCCTAGTCAATATGGCTTTCAAAGGCCGTTCTGCCATTGACCCCTTACTGCGCTTGGATACGTATATTCGTAATGCCTTCGCTAATAACCACTGGTTATCGCCATCTTTTTCGACCTTGAGAAGGCTTATGACACAACTTGGAGATTTAATAGCCCAGGCACACTCCTTAGGCCTCCGAGGCAACCTACCATTCTTCCAAGGCCTTTAACTGACAGACATTTCCTCCGTAGTAATGAGCTTCCCGAATTTGTCCAAGCTGAAGGGATGTGTTCTGAGCACAACACCTTTCTGCTTGCTATAAATAATCTGGCATCTGTTCTCCCATCCAATATTTGGTCATCGCTCTATGTGGATGACTTTTCTATAGCTTGTGCAGGTGCTGACTGTCACCTCATTGCAGTTTCTCCAGCATGCCATCAACCGGGTTTCTGATTGGGCCACCACTCACGGGTTTAAATTTTCTGGTGGAAAACTCATCAAAACGTTTACTAGACGTTCAGTTATCTCTGATCATCCATTGTACTTATACGGCTCACGTATCCCAGAACGTGATACAGTCAGGTTTTGAGTTACCCTTTATTGATATAGTATGTTTTAAACTTATCAGAGTCTGTGTTAAAGGTATTTGATGCCGCTGGTAGCTTACTTACTAGTGTTGAGGCGACAGTTGTGTAGTATGAAAAAACAATTTGCCACTTTAGGTTTTTGGCATACCTCGTTATCAACATTTAGTACTATGTTAGATCTATCTACGGGTTTATGGCTATACCCAACTGTTTTAGTTGTTGCCAGAGCTTTCAGGGTTATTCTTTACTCTTCGATTTTTTAGCAATAGTGCCTAGCCTTTGCGCTTTTATAAGCCTCTGCACTCTGTTCCTCACCCTTTGGAATTCATTTAGCTGTCATATCCTGTCTATTTGCCTTAAATCTTTTTTTTCAACTGGTCTCTGAATTTCATATTATCTAATATCTCAGTAGTCATCCAGGGTTCAGTTCTTCGTTTAATCCTAACCTCTTTAACTGGTGCAATATTATCAAGGGTCAGTGAACATTGTTTTGAATTTTTCCCCCGACATCATTTACGTCCGTGCAAGTAGTTATACTGACCAGTCACAATTGTGTAGATATTTACCAGTGTTTCTTTATTGTAGTTTCTAGTTGACCTAATTTTATTATCCTGTAGGCCTATCCGCTCCTAGTGATTTTCCTGGTACAGAAATGCTGAAATGATCACTAAGGCCTGTGGTAATGACGCCTGACTGACTAATGTTCTCATGGCGGTTACAAAGAGTATGTGGTCAATTAGGTGGCTGAGAACTGTGATCCGGGTTGGTGTATTAATTAGTTGAGTCATTCCGCGTCCAGCACTGGTGGTTTCGACGTGGTCAGCCCCGGTGGTAGCAGTTGGGAAAATTTTATTTTCAGCAAAGATGGTGGACGGCTACCGGGGCGAGTTAACACAGTATGTGTTGAGTTTATACAAGGAGCGGTCTACTCGACGAATGCGGATTTATATTACCTGCTGTTCTTTTCGCGACACATACCATGTGACACTTGCAAAATCTTTATGGTATTTCTATTAACGGTGCAAAGAGGCTGTTTTTGAAATTTGCAAGCACAAGCATTCAAAGGGTGGTGGACGCATATCAGA
>WNWK01037841.1:0-18255 GCA_009830355.1 Cherax destructor | reverse complement strand
AATAAATCTATCAATTAATATGTACACAATTGTTACCTCCGCCAACTTGAATGTGCATGTTTGTTTTGGTTGGGTGTGTGGGTTCATAAACTCTGAGGGCCTATCCGTGGTATGTCTAAGGCTCCATACGGCTTACTTACTCTGTGGAACTTTTAGCAAAGAAATAAGTTTCCACACCTGCCCTCATACAATGGGGTTGAGCACTTCACCTGGGAAGCACATCAACAGAGCTCCATCACGTCTGCTGTCAATACCAGTCTAGCTGAGTCAGCTGACAGTCAGCCACCGAGCTCAGCTGACCAGGGCTTCACGTCTCCAGATGTTCCTAGTCTTGCTCGTGTGGTATACAACCTGAAGTCCCACATAGGACTACTGGAGAGACAGCAATTTCACCTGAAGTAACAACTTGAGCAGCACAAGGAAAGATGTGTAGAGCGTATCAATAGCAAGATTGTCACAAATTCTGAAAGCGAGTGTAAGGTTGATGAACAAGGTGGTGGTGGTGTCCTTAATTACGGCAATGACGAACCCAATAGCTGTGTTGATAACTATAGTGATCATCATGCTGAGGGCAGTGTTGTCTCTGAGGTTAGTAATAGTGATGAGTGTCATATAAGTGGTGGTGCCGAGTGTGATGAGGTTAACCACATTAACATTAATGTTGAATATAGCACTGCTGATAAATATAATGAACACAATGTTGGTAGTGGTGTTGGTGATGACAGTTATAGTGATGCATGTAATGCTAGTGGAGGAGGGAATGTGAATGGTAGTGCCACCTATCATACATTCACACATGAACAGCGTCGTGCTCTGTGTGAACAAAGACTCCCACGAGGCCTCACAACTGGCAGTGCACTTAGAAAACTCATGGACCAGGGTAACACTGTATTACAAATAAAGAAGCATTTGTAATAACAACTGTTTGGGATACTAAGTAAAATCTCATTTTTCAGATTTTTATTATATTAAATATATATTAATATAAAAGCATATAATCTGAATAAAAACAATCTAATAATCTGTGTAAAAACCTATTTACACAAAATCACAGTACAAGATAAAAGTCACAAGTAAAATCAAGTATTCGGTGTAGTGTCAAGTCGCTGCTATCTTCTAGTGTCACTCAGGACACTACCACACCTTGTCATGATACTCCTTCTCCACCGTGTCCTCAGACACCCTTGTCTCTGTCTTATGGCACTCCTACGGGGTTCCACGACACCCGTTCTCCCTGTGCCATAATACTCCCTCGCTGTGTCACGACACCTCTGTGCCACATGGCACGCCCCCTGTATCATGAACACTTCTCAATTAAAGCCTTTGCACCGCGTTATGACACCCCCCCAAATACACGACTCAACCTGTGTCGTGCCACCGTCACAAACTCTCTCTGACTACACCAATAAAACCCTGACACTCCGGTTAACAATCTCCGGGTAAACAATCTCCGGGTAAACAATCTCCGGGTAAACAATCTCTGGGTAAACAATCTCCGGGTAAACAATCTCCGGGTAAACAATCTCCGGGTAAACAATCTCCGGGTAAACAATCTCCGGGTAAACAATCGCAGGTACATCGTCGCAGGTACATCGTCGCAGGTACATCGTCGCAGGTACATCGTCGCAGGTACATCGTCGCAGGTACATAGTAGATTCTGGTGACCTTGCCGCTCTCCTTGTTGTAGGCTATCACCAGCACCACACTGCATGAGTCTGCAACTCTCATGCAGGTCTGACTGGCGAACTCCAGTAGTATGTCAGTGAGCTGGTGGACTCTCCAGTGTTGAATAGGGAAGAGTCTCGATGACACTGTCAGTCAAGCCGGTCCAGCAGTCAAACATCAGGTCTGATGACGTAACCCCTTGACTGCCGGCCGGTGAGGTAATTACCTAACTACCATTGTTAGATAGGGGGCCGTAACACACTGCTGACATTGATAATGTCTGCTCTTTATATGAGCAATTTTTTCATTATGCTGAGAAACTAAGCCAGATCCCAGGACTTCTATAATGGATCAAAACTCGTATAAACTTATTAGTTTTAGCTGGAATATTGCATCACTTAGAAAAAGACTTCCTGACCTTCATCATAAAGTAACCACCGAACCCATTGACATTGTGTGTCTACAAGAGTGCAGAGTCCCTGAAAAATCCCAGCCCCCTAAATTCAAATTCAAAATTCAAATTCTTTATTTCTAGTAATATTACAAACTGGGGTGTACTTATATTAATATACATTTTATGAAGTAGATATTACAAGATGGCCAATAGTATGCCTAGGTACACCTAGGCTTTTCAGGCAGTTTTATGATAGGTCTTACTCAATAGTGACACAATGATTATACTGATATTAAGGTTAGGTAATTGTAGTGATTAACTAGGTTTACAAAATTGAGGTATTGAAATTCAAACATTTAAGAATTTAACAATTAGTTTAAATTTTTTTTTTTTATATTTTATTAAAACAGTACAGACAAGTATAGACAAGAAGAGTTACAACAGGAACAAAATATGTATGTGATAATATAATAATTATACACTGTCATAATCAAACACGTCAGCAGGATAGAAATTTGACATTTCATATTAGATGTAAACCCGTTACATCATAACCCGCAATTGCGGAAACACAACATTCAAAACAATGATAATTACTTTAACCAGCATAGTATTTTGTCACTAATTAATATTACAAACCAAGAACCCTTCCCCCTCCCGGAGCACCGTACAACACTTGCTCTAGTAGCTGGACCCTCCTGCAGCTCCACACTGTACAAATCACGAGGAAAACCCCAACTAACTTATTTGTGTTGAGAGCCCAACACAGTGTTTCTCAACATAATACATCATACCTCCGAACTCTAAACATAAACATCTAACAATGTGTACTTTAAATATGTTGATACCGTAATTTAAAACTTTTCCATCTTAATGAAAACGGTACATACAGGTATATACAATACAATAAAAGATACCTAATATGAATGGAAATTATGTTCAACAATGCTTATTAATATTACAACACGCCGACAACACCCCCTCCCTAATACATTTACAAATCAAAGTCAACCGTACCATGTATACTATTTGACCATACATAGATGTTGTTTGTTTGCCTTAGTATTACATACAAGTTAAGTCGAAACACATATTTGTTCAATACAAATTATCTTTGTCGACACTGGACTCCAGTCCAACTCTCATGTATGTTACATGGGGATCAAGAAGTACCTAAGTTTATGTCTCCAATCATTACAAAACATTCGAGGCTACAAAACACAATTCTCCTACCACAGGTCTTGTTCATGGTAAGCATACCATCCAAGGTTAATTGCCATAACTCTCCACATGCTTTGGCGTGCTCCCTAACACAAAACTAGGTGTCCTTTTGATATCATCAGAAAAACCTTAGGTTCTCTGGCATTAGATCTCTTATGCTCTTAATTCTCCCCCCCTCTTACTAGGTACACAAAACACCTAACTAAACCTCAGTACATATTACCAGTATACATCGGAACACAAGAAATTTTAACACATGACCAAGCAACACTAATAAGAATCATAACCTAATTGTATACTATGTTCTATCCATCAGATATACGACTTGGAAATCTCTCCATGTTGTCAATTCGCACAATCTGAGTCGGTCCTATGAAAGGCCACAAAAGTAATGCAAACATAGGATATAACCCTTATTTGGCGCAATGGGTTATCACTGTCTTTGAAAGTCTTCGGACTAAATAGCCCGATTTGAATATCCAACTCTCATACCTCTATACTACTATATAAGACGGACTCTCTCCATGCAAAAGAAGTTTACCTACCACTTATAACTAACAGTTCCACCAAAATGATAAAACCATGCACTGTCTCCATTTTGAACAACCCCCCCCAGTCTGAGTCAACGATCACACCGAGAACCTAACCCCGGACCAACTACAGGTCACCTTCCCTCATCCTAGGCCACATCCCACATCTTGCACACCTTTTCACTAGCACACTTCATACATAAAATGAAAACACCCTCCCCTCACCGGAGACCAGCCCACACGCTCCGTCATGGTACCATTCAACACGTAGTGGATGTCACAAACCCTTTAATACATCCATCGTTAGATGTCTATATCCCAACGAAAAGTCTTCCCAGCTATGTCCATACACTTCACGATTTCTACATTTCGTCTGTAAAACCAACACACCAGTGCCCTGATGCGCATCGCACTTCTAATCTCTGTCATCCCCAAGAAACATATAAAAATCGAGTACCAAGTACGAAACCGATCGTCGGACTGCATCTGTACAACCCCAGACCTCTAAACTTAACGCCCTAAGCATTGACAATCCTCACCGCCTACCTGTCGAGGACGCCCTGAAACCAGTTCCTCACCCTTACTAATTCTTCACAAAAGTATACGACATGGTAGGCCGTTTCCGGCCATCCACACTGCACACAGTTTTGATCCCGAGTCACACCCATTACATACAACTGCGCCCCTAGACGCTAGGATGCCATGAAGGAAATGGAATCCAGTTTCTGAACCCGAGGTTGCAACGCAATCTCTTGAACCAATACCATATGGTCTTCCAATGGTAACCTGATAAACCTCCTCACCAATGACCTCACCCACGTGCATACCAATATTATCCAGCTTACATACCTTTACCCTCTTGGGGTTTTGTGCTACCAATAAATGCTGCAACATGGCTTCACATAACATTAAATCCTTACCCACCCACCACCTTCTAACCTCTCTCATTACTGCGTCAACCCTCGCCCCCCTAACTCCGCCTCGCTTTAGATATTCCTGCCGCACATAAATACCAATCAAACGCCTATGTACCGGTATTAACCCCATACCTCCCTTAGCTATTTTTGTCATGACAACATCCTTCCCCAACCAATGTCGACGGAATCCCCATATAAAATTCAAAACTCTCCTCTGTAACCTCAGTACATCCTCCGGAAGCAAAGGATAAACTGCTGCCACAAACCATAATTTACTATACACAAGGACGTTTATGACAATTACCCTCTGAAGTATTGTCACCTCACTCGGTTGCCATCCAGCCATTCTACGAATGGCCGCATCTACAACTAAAGACGAATTAATTGTTCTTGCAGATCTTTCCTCGTCACAAAAATGTAATCCACATATTTTAAGGCTCTCGACAGTTTTCCACCCATACTCCTTGCCCAACGTCTCCCCTACCCAGGACCCCACCTCCAAAAATTTTGATTTTTCCCTATTAACACGCATGCCTGACGATCTCCAAAAAAACTATAACCCTGTTAATGAATTCCAAACCTACCCTACTACGTACCATTATGGTAGTATCATCAACGTATCCTATGATGCCCACCTCTACACCCTGCACACTAAAACCCTGCCCCACTCCTCCGTTAACTAACCTATAAAAAGGGTCCTGCAAACAGGCAAACAAGAGCTGGGAGAGGGGACACCCCTGCTGCAGCCCCCACCCCATGCCTATCGCGGACCCCACCCTCCCATTCACCTGAACCCAAGTTTTCTCAATTATTGCAACCACCCATGACACTCCTCTTCCCCCAAAACCCTGTTTTAATATTCAAATACAGTCTCCCATCTACATTATCAAAAGCCTTTTCCCAATCCAATCCCAATACTCCTCCCCCATGACGCCTCCACAAAACCTTTATTCTAGATGACCGCCCCTTAGACCTTCCAGGAATCCCATATTGCCCTTCCCATACCACTTTATCTAACACTGTTTTAAGATTAGCTAAAATTCTTGCAAAATCTTATAATCCGTCCTAACAAGAATGGGTCTATTTCCCCAGAGTTCCATGTATTGTACCTTCGGCACTAAAACGACGATCCCCAACCCCCACCTCCCCACCCATTTTTCCATCATCTTTCATAGCATTGTATAAACGGACCAGGACGTGTTTTAAGTTTCCAATGGACCAAAAAATCCCCAAATTCCATCCCAACCCGGTGATTTTCCCATTTATCCAACGGCCTGGGCAACCCCTCCTCCGTTATACTCCCCTCCATGGCCATTCTATCCACATCAGTCACGTTCGCCACTATACTATGCAGTAAGGCCTCCCTCGCCTCCTGATTCCCTCTCTACCAATCCATTTTTGTGCAAACCATTTATCCGCATAGTTCCCCATGCTTTCTGTAGTACATAGCCTTTGTCCCACAATCCAGCCAAGTCCTCATCAACAACCAAAGACATCACTGTTGTCGCCTTGCGCAACCTGAAACTTCAAAGGATCAATAGAGGGCTTATCCCCATAGTACCTCCCTCTATCCCCGCCCCACCTCAACGCCTGAAAATTCTCGTTCTGATATCCTGAATTGACTTCAAGACATCATTTCGCTTGACTTTCCTCCCGCACCGAACAACTTCAACTGACCCTCAAGGATTTCTGCTTTCCGTACCTTATGACGCATCTTCCCTCCCTAACCTACTGTAAAACCCCTTTATTGCCAACTTTGCTCTTTGAATTCCACCAATCCAAATTTGGATTCCTCTACCACCGTCCCACAACCCTCCCACCATAACCCAAAAGACTCCAAAGCCTCTAAACCCCTTCCAATCTAACATTTAATTTCCAGTAGCTAGGAAAACTCAACAACACCTTCCCATTCTAGAGCTGCCAGCACGCCCCTATGGTCCGTGAAACCCAAATCCACACATTCTACCCTCCCACAACGTAAAATCAGTGATGTACACTGTATCTAAACGGAGGCATAACCTTCCGACAAAATGTGAAATCACGTTCCACCCCCCACCTCCAATCACGCTACAACACCAACCGCCCGCAGTAATCCCAAAACCCTAAAGACACCCCACCTCTTGGCTCAACATCCTTTCCCAAAACACAATTCCAATCCCCCAATCATGGAAACTATAGGAGGCCCCTTAGAAAATATCCTAAAGCCGCATACAAAATCTTCTTTTTACCCGCCATTAGATGTTGCTGGGAAAACACAAACAAAACCTACTTGTATATGCCCCCATGTTTACAACATGCCAACCCTCCCCACCGCCCCAATCCCATGCCAACAACGTGAAAGGACTGGTCCCCGTATGCCTACTACAACCCCACCTTTGAACTTATCCGAGTTCCCAATAACATGATACCCCGAACTTGCAACTCGCTTCCACACCTAAAAATGTTCTTGCATAAAGAACAATCACATCCAAACGTCTTAGTGATACCCCACCCATCGTCTCTTGACCTCTGAACGGAGGCCACAACATTTATTTAATGCACGAAGACAGTGGTGGGGTTTTATATTTCTCTTCCCAGTTGCTGACAAACCTGACTTGACTTTCCCATACTTTAAAGGACTTCCACCACCCCACCTAACTTACCAAGGGAGCACCTTGCACTTTTGGCAACGCCCAAACCTTTTGTTGTTCTGGCCTGGAGTTAGAATATCATCCTCCACGGGTGTCTCCCAGGGAAGCCCCTCACCCATATCCCCCATATTATCTTCCCTGTGCACATCCAGTCTGCCCCTATCACAGACTTAGAGGTACACGCCTTCCCTCTGCACCCACATACCACAAGTTCTCACCACCGTAAAAACCCCCTGGGGGGGGCCCCCTGGCCGGGCTGTCAAGGAGCCTCTAATTTCGTCAAAACCAGGAACCCATGGACGGGCTCAGCACCTCTTCCACCAGAGGTGACTCACCCGCGCATCACCATCTGACCCCCTGATGCTGGTGGAAACCAAGACGACCCCTGCAGCCTCCACTGCTGCACTCCATTTCCCATTAAAGGTAACCTTCAGAACGCCCCAACCCCCGGGTATGTCATCCTTCGGTGGGTGAACGACTCGCCATCATTACACTAAGGTTCTTCAGGTTGTTCCGTCCGCTGCTGCCATCGCCGCCGCATTGCGGATTGGGGCCAAAAGCCCTGGGTAGGTAAAGATTTTGTCCTGAAATCTTCCATGTTTTATGATGGAATTGGCTGTCTCAAAGTCATTTTATGGAAAGACCCTTCTAACATCCCAGCATAGATTTGGGACCAGCCCCACATTGAAGCATGTATAGTCCCGAATTCCAAAGACACTGTACATCAGCTTCATCGGCTTCAAAGGAATGTTGCAAGACAAACCCAAGTAATGTGCCAAACGTGGGTCGACCTCCAAGTTTTTGACAAAATAGGCGTTCTTGATACGTGTCAACGACCCTTTATAGACTGATGACACAAATTTCACAAAGATTTGCATTCCATTCAGTAACCCGAAAATCTTCGGTAGGTATCTGAGAGTATCCCAATGATGAGTGGAAAACATCGGATTGTTTGGGATAAACGGCTCCTTTTAACAATTCCACAGACGGTGGACTTCCTCCGTAGTTCCCTTTTTTGTAGAAAACCGATGTATTGGCATAATACCGTTTCTATATTGGAGTGTCTTAGACAAACTTATGACTAGCTTAAGAATTATGAAGCAATAGTTGTATTAGAATTTTGTTAGTCATGTGCAAATTAAGGGGAATCACAGATATCAATAAGGGTATTTTTGCTGTGAAAAGGCAAGATAAAGTAGTTTTCATGTGGTTAGCTAGGGTTTGGGTTAAGGGAAGTGAGATAAGATTTTTTTTAACGGTGCTTTTGAAAATGGAGGTTGGTCTGCAGTTCTAGAGTTTTCAGGCGGGGAGTTCTAGTTTTTAGGCCCTTTTATGGCATTGAAGTTTTGTATAGATTTAGGACAGGGGAATGTCAAAGAGATGTTTATGTCTGGTATTATGTCTATGGGTCCTGTCACAACTGTCAAGAAAGTGTTTTACCCTAGGGTTAAAGTTGGAATTTATGGTCTATAAATGTAGAAGCAGAATAAAGTATGGATGTTCGGGAACAGTGAGTAGGTTTAGGTCTTTGAAGAGTGGGGGTGTGCTGCCTAGCGTTGATTCGTGATAATTCTTACTGCGCTTTTATTTTGGGGATTATTGGCAGGTGGGAAATTTGCTGTTGATCCCCAAGCACAAAGTGCATTGTGAGGTAGGGTTTGATGAGTGAATAGTATATGTGAGTAGGTGATTGTGGTACAAAAAAGTATCTTAGAGAGGATCCCACAGTTTTGGGCACTTTCTTTTTTATGTGTTGGATATGGGTGCTGAATTTCAGGCTGCTGTCAAGGTGAAGGCTGAAATTTGCCCCCATTATGTTTAGCAATAGGGGTAGTGTTGATCTTAATGTTTAATTGAGCATCACATGCTCTGTTGCCAAACATAATATAGAAGGTCCCTTTTCAGTGTTGAGTATAAGTTTATTCTGTTATCCATGTAGATATTTTTATTAATTCATCGTTAAAATGGTATTGAGCGGGCCCAAAATTTGGGTAGGGAAAGACATATGTTGTGTCGTCAGCAAAGAGTATTGGTTTTAGGTGCTGTGATACATTGGGAAGATCATTGATGTGAGGAAGAGCAGGGGACCAAGGACACTTCCTGCGGTACTCTGTGTCAAGTGGTCGTCGTGGAAGATGTGTCTTTAATGGTGACATACTGATACCTATTAGTGAGGAAGGATTTAAAATATGCAAGTGCATGACCTCTTTTTCAATAGTGCACAAGCTTGTGGAGAAAGGGTGCCGTGGTTTACTGTGTCGAAAGCTTTCCTTAGGGCAATAAAGTCCAAGGATATTCCTATTTTCGAGTGCCATGTAAAGCAGGTCTATCATTTTTACTATTGCATCGATAGTGCTTTTATTTTTCCTAAACCAAATTGGCAGGGGTGAGTATGCTTTGTGTCGTTATAAAAGAGTATAATCTTTGTTCAAAAGTTTCTCGAAGATTTTGGGTAGCAACGGTAAGTTTGATATTGGCCTATAGTTGTTACGTCTGTGGGGTCACCACCTTTGTGTATTGGTGTAACCCTTGCTGTTTTTAGTAGTGTCGGGAAAGTGCTAGTTTTAGTGATTTGCTAAAAAGTAATGAAAAGATATGATAGGACATGAGCGGCTGTTTGTAAAATTAATGGGGGACTTAGAAGATACCCCGATTTATTTTTAAGTCTTAATTATCATGGTGACTTCAGTGGGTTCAGTAGGTGCAAGATAGAAGGAGGATGGAAATTTTTATCTAGGTAATCACTTGCTGGGGATTGGTATTGGGATTGGCAAGATTTAAACTGGTGGGAAGAAACATTTATCGTTTAAATGTATTGGAGGCTGTAGGGTGTTTGTTTGGTTTTGTTAGGGCAATATCCCTAGTTTTTTCAGTTTGTGGGGCCTATAATCTGTGAGTGTGTTCCAGGTCTTTATATCTCCTTGTTTCAGTGAACTGCTGGAGATACAATGTTTTCCTTTTTTTTATTATTTTGAGAACTGATGAATAGTGTTTAAAAACTCTTATGATGAATCCCCCTCTATATTGCTTTTCATATTGATGTTTCTTGTTAATGATTTTAGTAAGTGTTAGTTAATGGCAACCTACGTTTATTCGAATCTGTTTTATTTTTATAGACAATGGTTTTTTTTAGTCTATGTAAATTTATTAAGAAAATTTTCGTCCAATATCATACCCTTGGGTTTTGGAAATTCTAGCCCAGTCAACCGTTCTAGCTCTGGGAAGTTTTTATTGAGCCTGGTCATGGAGTCTAAACTTTTGGGATTACCCCCGTTTTAAAGGGGGGCTAGGATATTGGCCCCATATATGGTCGATTATGGTTGCACTTGAGGGGGTAAGCCTAGTTGGTTTGGTTATTGTTGGTATGAGAAGTGTGTTGTTCATATTGTTGATGAAATCGTTACTGGCTGGTCATCTGGTAGGCCAAGGTTGTTTGTTGAAGTCTCCGTTAAATAAGGTGGTGTTTGTTCAATTGGTTGTTTGTTATTTGCGTTTTTAGTTGATCGTTAAAACTTGGGATGTTTGCATGAGGCACCCGGGAAAGGGGCCCCGATGGTTATGGGAGTTTTAAAGGGTTTTTGGGTGCAGTAAATTTAGCAAAAATATATTCTCCATATTCATCATTATAGCAAATGGTGTCACAGCAGGATATTTCATTAGAGTAATGATTGCAATACCTCCCCGTTTGGGATGTGGTCTGCAGTTGTGTATTGCTGTGTATCCTGGCAGCGAGTAGATATTATTGAATCCTGCTTAAGCCAGGTTTCAGTAAGGACAATACAGGGAAGGTTGTTTTGGGGAACCAAGGAGGGGGGGAGGTCATCAAAAGTTTTTTTAAAGTCCAAGTTGTTGGAAAACAGATAATGATGATTCCAGGGTTCTTCGGTATTGAGTGTTGTCTTTCTGGCGATGAGTCTTTGCTTTTGAAATTGATTAAATGGTTGTGTGAATTTTTTGGTGTTGAACACAGGCATTCCTTTGGGCCCTCAGATCTGCCTGCGACTGGTGTTCTGAAAAACGGGTTTTGGGGGGTCTCTGGGTGTTTCGCCCACGTATAATTTGCTGCAGTCATTACAAGGGGTTGTGTATACCCCCGCAGTGGATTGGCTTTCCTGTCTGTTACCGGTAAGTCCTTTTTTGGGGGTGGATGTGGAGGAAGATATTGGGAAAGAGGTATTGGAAAAGATGTTAGAAACGTGTTTGGCAATGGAGTTGGTGGGAGGAATTTTGTATCTCCTTTCGGCAAAAGGCCCTTTTCTGGGTGTGTTAAAGATGTTTAATGCCCGTCGTCCCGGGGCCCTAATGAAGTGACGAGGATAGTGAAGTTCAGAAAATACCTGTTCAATTAGAGAGCATTCTTCCTCAAGGAACTCACTGCTGCAGATTTGGAGGCGTGCAGAAAGTAGATGTTTCAGTAAGGAAAGTAGATGTTTCCAGTAAGGAGAGTAGATAGTAAGGAGAGTATAGATGTTTCTTCCAGTGATGAACAATCTTTCACTCTCTGGAAGGTGAGGTGAAACGATATTTACTGGGCAGCTTTTGCCAGTTATGGAACAACACACGGTGCTGGCGGGGATTGAAACCTGCATGGGGTGAATCGTAAAACCCAGACTATGTTAGTCACAAATAATATTACAATAAGATTCATCCACCAGCGCCGGTCTTAAGTTTTACGACTTACTAGCCGCGAGTTCAAATCCCCCGCCCGTACTGGTTTGTTTGCAATCGTGTCATTACGATTTCGTGAGTCATGGAAGAACTTATACATTTTCTCTCCATCACTCTAGTTCTGTTATTGTCTGTGATAACATGTTTAGATGTTGTTTTTGTTATTTGGACAAGGATCCTGAGGCGATAACAAAGTGTTATACTGTTATTGACAAGCTGCCGACAATTTCTTCAGTTACTATTCATCACACAATCAAGCTGGGCAAGTTCTCACCTGTTACATCCTCTTGACTTAATTCATCAGACTGGATGCTGCATGATGTTGCTAAGTAAGATCAGCTGCGCCTCTCAGTTCTTCACCGTTGTAATTATTCCGAGTTTAAGTTCATTCTTAATATTGCGTCAATGTTTGTTTTACATAACTCATTCGCCAGTTACTGAGTGACTCACTGTTCGTAATGTAATACCCACGTCACTGCCAGTTACTAAGAGACTGTTACTGTTCACTGTAATATTCACGTCACCGCCAGTTACCAAGTGACTGTTACTGTTCACTGTAATATTCACGTCACTGCCAGTTACTAAGTGACTGTCACTGTTCACTGTAATATTCACGTCACTGCCAGTTACTAAGTGAATGTTACTGTTCACTGCAATATTCACGTCACCGCCAGTTACTAAGTGACTGTCACTGTTCACTGTAATATTCACGTCACTGCCAGTTACTAAGTGACTGTCACTGTTCACTGTAATATTCACGTCAAATGCCAGCTACCAAGTGACTGTCACTCACCACTGTAATATTCACGTCACTGCCAGTTACTAAGTGAATGTTACCGTTCACTGTAATATTCACGTCACTGCCAGTTACTAAGTGAATGTTACTGTTCACTGTAATATTCACGTCACTGTAATATTCACGTCACCGCCAGTTACTAAGTGACTGTCACTTGTTCACTGTAATATTCACGTCACTGCCAGTTACTAAGTGACCGTCACTGTTCACTGTAATATCTACGTCACTGCCAGTTACTAAGTGAATGTTACTGTTCACTGTAATATTCACGTCACTGCCAGTTACTAAGTGACTGTCACTGTTCACTGTAATATTCACGCCACGCCAGTTACTATGACTGTTACTGTTCACTGTAATATTCACGTCACTGCCAGTTACTAAGTAACCGTTACTGTTCACTGTAATATTCTACGTCACTGCCAGTTACTATGGGACTGTCACTGTTCACTGTAATATTCACGTCACTGCCAATTACTGGCAACTGTCACTGTTCACTGTAATATTCACGTCACTGCCAGTTACCAAGTGACTGTCACTGTTCATCGTAATATTCACGTCACCGCCAGTTACTAAGAGACTGTTACTGTTCACTGTAATATTCACGTGCCAATCGCCAGTTACTAAGTGACTGTCACTGTTCACTGTAATATTCACGTCACTGCCAGTTACTAAGTGACTGTCACTGTTCACTGTAATATTCACGTCACTGCCAGTTACTAAGTGACTCACTGTTCACTGTAATATTCACGTCACTGCCAGTTACTAAGTGACTGTTACTGTTCACTGTAATATTCACGTCACTGCCAGTTACTAAGTGACTGTCACTGTTCACTGTAATATTCACGTCACTGCCAGTTACCAAGTGACTCACTGTTCACTGTAATATTCACGTCACTGCCAGTTACTAAGTGACCGTTACCGTTCACTGTAATATTCACGTCACCGCCAGCTACTTTGGCGACTGTCACTGTTCACTGTAAATACTCACGTCACTGCCAGTTACCAAGTACCGTCACTGTTCACTGTAATATTCACGTCACTGCCAGTTACTAAGTGACTGTTACTGTCTACCGTAATATTCACGTCACTGCCAGTTACTAAGTGACTGTCACTGTTCACTGTAATATTCACGTCACTGCCAGTTACTAAGAGACTGTTCATTGTTCACTGTAATATTCACGTCAATGCCAGTTAGCTATACTGTTACTGTTCACTGTAATATTCACGTCACTGCCAGTTACTAAGTGATACCGTCACTGTTCACTGTAATATTCACGTCACTGCCAGTTACTAAGAGACTGTTACTGTTCACTGTAATATTCACGTCACTGCCAGTTACCAAGTGACTGTCACTGTTCACTGTATTGTTCACGTCACTGCCTGTTACTAAGTGACTGTTCACTGTAATATTCACGTCACTGCCAGTTACTAAGTGATCACACTACTGTAATATTCACGTCACTGCCAGTTACTAAGTGACTGTCACCGTTCACTGTAATATTCACGTCACTGCCAGTTACTAAGTGACTGTTACTGTTCACTGTATTATTCACGTCACTGCCAGTTACTAAGTGACTGTCACCGTTCACTGTAATATTCACGTCACTGCCAGTTACTAAGAGACCACCGTAATATTCACGTCACGCCAGTTGCAAAGTGACTGTTACTGTTCACTGTAATATTCACGTCACTGCCAGTTACTAAGTGACTGTTACTGTTCACTGTAATATTCACGTCACCGCCAGTTACTATGACTGTCACTGTTCACTGTAATATTCACGTCACTGCCAGTAATACATGATTGTCACTGTTCAATGTAATGTTCATGTTAGTCACTGCCAGTTACTACATCACTGTTCACTGTTCACTCTGGAGAAGGAACTGACTGTTACACAAGCGGAAGCTGCGGAACAAAGAGCCATCACTAACGTCATCTTTGGATTACCGCATGCGGTAGTGTTCTGTGTTCTCCACCTCCCCCACCACCACCCACATGCGTAGTGCCTCTGCTCTCCACCTCCACCACCACCCACATGCGGTAGTGTTCTGTGTTCTCCACCTCCCCCACCACCACCCACATGCGGTAGTGTTCTGTGTTCTCCACCTCCCCCACCACCACCCACATGCGGTAGTGTTCTGTGTTCTCCACCTCCCCCACCACCACCCACATGCGGTAGTGTTCTGTGTTCTCCACCTCCCCACCACCTCACCCACATGCGGTAGTGTTCTGTGTTTTCCACCTCCCCCCCACCACCACCCACATGCGGTAGTGTTCTGTGTTCTCCACCCCCCCCCACCCCCCAAATGCGGTAGTTTTTTGTGTTCTACACCCCCCCCACCACCACCCACTTCGGTAGTGTTCCGTTTTCTCCACCTCCCCACCACCACCCACATGCGGTAGTGTTCTGTTTTCTCCCCCTCCCCCCCACCACCCACATGGGGTAGTGTTCTGTGTTCTCCCCCCTCCCCCACCACCCCCACATGCGGAGTGTTCTGTGTTCTCCACCCCCCCTCACCACCCCCCAAATGCGGTGGGTTTCTGTGTTCTCCCCCTCCCCCACCACCACCCACATGCGGTAGTGTTTATGTTCTCCCCCTCCCCCCACCACCCACACGGTAGTGTTCTGTGTTCTCCACCTCCCCAAAACCACCCACATGCGGTAGTGTTTTGTGTTCTCCACCCCCCCCACCACCACCCCCCAAATGCGGTAGTGCGGCTCCACCCCCCCCACCACCACCCACATGCGGTAGTGTTTGTGTTCTCCCCCTTCCCCACCACCCCCCAAATGCGGTAGTTTTTTGTGTTCTCCCCCTCCCCCACCACCACCCACATGCGGTAGTGTTTGTGTTCTCCCCCTCCCCCACCACCACCCACATGCGGTAGTGTTTTGTTCTCCCCCTCCCCACCCCAAATTTTTCTTTTCCCCACCCCCCCAAAAAAATGCGGTGTTTTTGTGTTTCCCCTCCCCCCCACCACCACCCACATGCGGTAGTGTTTGTGTTCTCCACCCCCCCCACCACCACCCACATGCGGTAGTGTTTGTGTTCTCCCCCTCCCCCCACCACCACCCACATGCGGGTTTTTTGTGTTCTCCACCCCCCCACCACCACCCACATGCGGTAGTGTTCTGTGTTCTCCACCTCCCCACCCCCACCCCACATGCGGTAGTTTTTTGTGTTCTCCACCTCCCCCACCACCCCCCAAATGCGGTAGTGTTTGTGTTCTCCACCTCCCCCCCACCACCCAATGCGGTAGTGTTCGTGTTCTCCCCCTTTCCCCACCACCACCCCCCAAATGCGGTAGTGTTCTTGTTCTCCACCTCCCACCACCACCCAATGGGATTTTCCCTGTTCCCCCCTCCCCCCACCACCACCCATATGCGGTAGTGTTCTGTGTTCTCCACCTCCCCACCCCACCCAATGGGTAGTGTTGTGTTCTCCACCTCCCCACCCACCACCCAATGGGTAGTGTTTGTTCTCCACCTCACCACCACCCCAATGGGTAGTGTTGTGTTCTCCACCTCCCCCACCACCACCCAATGGGTAGTTTTTGTGTTCCCCCTTCCCCCACCACCCCCCATTTTTTTTCTCCCCCCCCCCCACCCCCACCCACAGGGGTAGTGTTGGTTTCCCCCCTTTCCCCCACCCCCCCATTTATGTTTTTTCCACCTTTTTCCCCCCCACCCCCACATGGTTTGTTTCCCCCCTTCACCCCCCCAACCTTCCCCCCTCCACCCCCCTGGGTTTGTTTTTTTCTTCCCCGTGCCTACCCCCCTCTCAACCCTGCTTCCTTTTTACAGGTCTTGCTTCCCCCACACGTGGTCTTGCTTCCCTTTTTTACACGTGGTCTTGTTTCCCTTTTCCCCGTGTCTTTTTCTTCACGGGTCTTGCTTCCTTTCACACGTGGTCTTTTCCCTTTTAACGTGGTCTTGTTCCCTTTTCACGTGTTTTTGCTTCTTCACACGTGGTCTTGCTTCCTTTCACACGTGGTCTTCTTCCTCTTCAACGTGGTCTTCTTCTTCCGTGGTCTTGCTTCCCTTCCCCGTGTCTTCTTCCTTTTAACTGGTCTTGTTTCCTCTTCACCGTGGTCTTGCTTCCTTTCAACGTGGTTTCTTCCTCTTCACACGGGTCTTACTTCCTTTTCTCGTGGTCTTTCTTCCTCTTCACACGTGGTCTTGTTCCTCTTCCCCGTGGTTTTATTTCCTCTTCAACGTGGTCTTTTTTTCCTCTTCACACGTGGTCTTGCTTCCTCTTCAACGTTTTTTTTTCCCTTTCCCCGTGGTCTTATTTCCTCTTCATACGTGGTCTTTCTTCCTCTTCACGTGGTCTTGCTTCCTCTTCACACGTGGTCTTATTTCCTTTCAACGTGGTCTTTCTTCCTCTTCCCCTGGTCTTGTTTCCCTTTCACACGTGGTCTTGCTTCTTCCACGTGGTCTTACTTCCTCTTCATACGTGGTTTTTTCTTCCTTTTTCACGTGGTCTTCTCCTCTTCAACGTGGTCTTCTTCCTCTTCCCCGTGGTTTTTCTTCCCCCACACTGGTCTTGCTTCTTCACAGGGGTCTTACTTCCTCTTAAACGTGGTCTTGCTTCCCCTTTTCCCCCGTTCTTCTTCTTCTTCACACTGGTCTTTTTCCCCACACGTGGTCTTGCTTCCTCTTCATACGTGGTATTTCTTCCTCTTCACACGTGGTCTTACTTCCTCTTCATATGGTCTTGCTTCCTCTTCCCCGGGTCTTACTTCCTCTTCATACGGGTCTTTCTTCCTCTTCCCCGTGGTTTGCCTTTCACACGTGGTCTTGCTTCTTCACACGTGGTCTTCCTCTTCCGTGGTCTTTCTTCCTTTCCACGTGGTTTTCTTCCTTTCCACGTGGTCTTGCGTCCTCTTCCCCGTGGTTTATTCCCTCTTCACACGGGTCTTGCGTCCTCTTCCCCGTGGTCTTGCTTCCTCTTCACACGTGGTCTTGCGTCCCCCACACGGTCTTACCCCCTTTCCCCGGGTTTTCCCTCTTCACACGTGTTCTTGCTTCCTCTTCCCCGTGGTCTTGCGTCCTTTCCCCGTGGTCTTGCGTCCTTTTCCCCGTGGTCTTCCTTCAAGGACGCTACCGGTTCCGGTTCACATCTCACAAACACCCCCCAAAAATATTTTCCCTCTACACCCTCTGGGACATCATTATTTCTATAACCCCCTTCTCACATCACACCTTTAATCATACAATAAAACTCATTTTTTAAAAAACTTAAACCCCCTCATTTCTTTCCAGCCGATAGTTTATTACTTTTCCCTTTCTTCAGCTCTAGTTCCATCAGATTCCCCAACTTAAACCTCATTTATCCTCCATACTTAAGTTCTCCCACCCACTTTTCTTTTTGTTTAGCGCTAGGACGTACAACGTTTTCATTTATCATTAAATAAATTTTTTATCAAATTGTACTA
>WNWK01037840.1:0-18255 GCA_009830355.1 Cherax destructor | reverse complement strand
GGGAAAAGTTAAAGATAGGAGTGATGAAAGTGTGAAGGTATGTAGAGGATGGTTGAGGGGAGTTTGGGGTTTTAAAGGTGGGGTGAGTGTTCGTGCTTATCCCCCCTTTTCCCCCGGGGAGGGGGCAATGCAGGCTGGGGCTCCCGGTTGAAATCACTTGACTGGCCACGCCGTCCCACTTCCTCGGTCCGCCGGATCATCGGATTCAAGGCTGAGGGGGGCCGGCTACTAACAATTGAGAAACAGAGCAAGAACACGATTTCTGCGTTAAAAGTACCCGGACAATATAAACATCAGGCAACGGGACGTCACTAGGGCCAAATTTTCAACTGAGCCCCTTACATCATATGTGACATTGTAACAGTTTTGGGAAGACTGTCGGATTTGGGAAAAAACAGAGGCAACAAAACAACACTACTACTACTACCCCCCCACCATGGAGTTTTCTCTAAGATTCATTGCTTCAGTGATACGTCCACAGCAAATATTTAGTTTTGAATCATATACATTTTTTTTTTTGTTTTCATTTTTCATTTTGATTAATATGGGTTTATTCTAATCAATTTTCGTATTTATTATTTAAATTGCATTCATTAAAATAAAGTGTTTATTTTTTTTTGTTATTAGTCTTTTTATTATTCTTTTCCTGAGAAAGGGGACAACCTTCCCCCCTTTTTTCCCCAAGCTCAACAGATCGAATGATATTTATGGCATGGGGGCCCCCTCTAGAGTGGGAAACCAAACTGTTTTTCAGTAAAAAGGTGATTGTTTTCCCATGTAATAATTTAGTTTAAATTTCCTGCTCCCCTTTGGGCGGGGCAGGTGCTCCTGACTGCTCACTTGTTGTGCTAAGGCAGTTGGTGTATTCATAGCAAGATGACAACACAGTTTCGAGAAGAGTGAATACTGTCTGCGTGGAACTCAAATGGAGCCATTTATCCATCAAATGCTAATGTATTGCTGCCGGCTATCATTCGAGACAAATATGGCATACCAAATGATGATATTTACGGCGTTGCGCTCAATGGCAGTGCAAGAATATTCATCAAATTGACGACTACCCAAGTTTATGAAGCACTCGTTGATAAGTTCGAGGACAAGTGTTTGCAAGTAAATGCTACAGTGGAAGTGAAGTTAAAAGATGTTTCCAAACAATACAAATGGATAAAGGTCAGAAATTTACCATTTGAAGTGCAGGAAATTGATGTAAAGAATGCTTTCAAGCAATATGGAGAAATACATGCGGCTGTAATGGGTCGTTGGACTGATGGTTTATATGAAGGTGTACCTGAGGGATCATATAGCCTTAAAATGTCATTACGAAGAGCAATACCTTCATATGTAGTGTTACCAGAATTCAGAACACAAGTATATGTAACATATGCTGGTCAACAACGAACATGTCGTATATGTGACTCATATGAGCATATGGCTGCTGCATGTAATAAATGACAAGGACGGCGTCTAGATGAGGAGCGTACAAGTAAGGACGGACATGAAGAATTGCATGAATCTCAGGACGGTGTGGGCGTGGTCGCAACTGCAAGATGGAGTGATATAGTAACACAGTGGATGGAAACATGTAAAACGCTTCCGGTGAACACACAGGCTGCAATGGGAACAATTGCAGAGGAAGCAGAACTAGATTTGGGTATGAGTGAGGTGATTCCTGAGTTGGTGAGTGGATTATTGGATAACTGCAAGGGACAAATGAGATTTGCTCTGTGGAAAAAGCTGAAGAGATTTTGAGTGTAGTGGGGGAAATGGGAGATAATAGTCCTGATGATGGAGGATTGGAAGTGCACGATGTGCAGGTTATTGTTCATAATGAGGATAGGGAAACTGATATGGAAATTCATAATGATTCAAGGAAACGAGCCATGGCCATGAGTGATGATGATGTACTTACCCCTGCGCAAAGGTCCTGTAAAAAAGTGTCTGTTGATGTACCGCAAAGGCCTTTGAAAAATAAGAAAAGGGGAGGTGATGTACAAGAAGTGAAGAATATGGATAGGAACGGTAGTAATGGACAAAGTAGTTTGGTAATGGAAGGAAAAAGTTAGTAGATCCAAAGGAAAACCACCTCTAATGTTTTCAGGAGCATCACGTTAAATGTTAATGGAGCTATGGCGGAGGTAAGAAGGAAGTGGATAGAGGTGTGCATGAAAAGATACGCAGTGGATGTGGCCTTTATACAAGAGCATAATTGTCGATGTGGTAGAAATTTGATTGTGCCGGATTATAGAGTGTATGCTGGTAGTTCTGGGTCTTTCAAGGGTGGAGTGGCGGTTTTAGTGAAGGAGAATAGCCCTTTTCAGTTGTTGAAGTGGGAAGAGGGTAGGGAGGGGAGGGTAGTGAGCGTAGACGGGGTATGGGGCGGTGTTCGTGTTGCTTTCATTGGCGTTTATTTACCAGCTACTAGCGTTAGAAGTGTAAAGGAAGAGTTTGTGAGGGAACAATTAATTTATTTTTTGAGAGGATTGCCAGAGGTGGTAGTATTGGGGGGTGATTGGAACTGTATCATACGAGAAAAGGATGTAGAACCAAGGGGGGTGGATGTGTGTTGCGTGTTTTGCATGATGTTTTGGGTAGTGTAAGTTTAGTGGATGTAGTTGCAGGGGGTGATAATGTAGATTTTACCTTTATAAGGAGGGGATATGCTGCGAGGTTAGATAGGATATATGTTTCTAGGATGGTTAATGTTGGTAAGGTTACGAGTGTGGATGTTGGATTTTCAGATCATAGAGGGGTGTTAGTTGACTTGGAATGGTCAGGTGGGTGGCTGGCGATTAGAAATTGAATGTGCAATTATTGGAAGGTGAGGAAGCAGTGATGGGTTTCGGTGAATGGTGGAAGTGTGTGTGGGCAAATGGGAGGTTAGAGAAGGATATTATTGCATGGTGGGTGAATATAGAGAAGCCAGCTATTCAGAAATATTATAGGATGAAAGGTAGAGAAGAGGCGCAATGGAAGTATGGGTTCCAGAAGTATTTGGAAGGACAATTGGCTGAGTGTTGTTATGGAAGAACGGATAGGCAAGTAGTGGAAATGAGAAATATCAAAGATAAATTGCAGATGATTCATAATGAACGTTTTGATGCGATTCGTTTGCGTGGGGGCATAGAGGAGGTGTTGTGGGGGGATAAGCCCTCTATGTGTGTATTGCGAAAATATAGGAAAAGTAGACAAAACATGTTGATAAATAAATTGGAGGTGCATGAGACAATGAGTGTGTATCAGAAGGGGCATGTTATGCGTACGACTGACGCCATGAATTTATATGCGAGTGAATGGTACGGGGAATATTTTAGGAAAGATCTGAGTGGAACTAGGATGAGTGATAAAAATGCGAGTGAACAGATTTTGAGTAGTGTAGAAACAATATTGAATAAAGAGGATAGGATGGAGATGGAAGGTTTTATAAGTGAGGATGAGGTGTGGGTTGCTCTGAATAACATGAGTCTGCGTAAGTCGCCTGGGGTGGATGGCTTGCCGAGTGACTTTTATGTTGCAAATTGGGATGCGTTAAAGGAATGTGTAGTGAGGTTGTTGAATGAGATGAAAGAGACTGAATGCATGGGAGAGTCGCAAAGAACGGGAGTGGTAGTGTTGATACGAAAATCTGGTCTGGATGATACTATTAGGAATTATACAGCATTGTCGATGATGTGTGCGGATTATAAATTGTTTGCTAAGGTATTGGGGAATAGGATAAAAAGTGTGTTAGAGAGGGTAATAGAGAAAGGACAATATGGTATTCCGGGGAGAAGTGTTACAAAAGGTTTGATGAGTATTCGAAAATTTATTGATGAATGCGAGGGGGGGGGGTATTTTGGCTGTAGATTGGAAGGCGGCGTATGATAGTGTAGATCGGGAAATGTTATGGAAAATTATGAGGAAGCAAGGTTTTGGGGATGAAATAGTGAGATGGGCGGAATCATTGTATAGAGATGCTAGAGTGAGAGTGCAAATAAATGGAATGATTAGTAGAGCCGTATGCATGGGGAAGGGACTGCGACAGGGGTGCCCCTTGTCGCAAATTCTTTTTGCATGTCTACATATTCCGTTGTATTGTTTAGTTAGAACTGGCGTGAAGCATCTTAAGGAAGGTATGGATGGTGATGCAGGGATAGTTGGATATGTAGATGATACAACTGTTTTGGTTACGAATGAAGCAGCGTTAACACGAGTGAATGAGTGTTTGGGAATATTTGGCATGGCTACATGATTAAGCATTAATAAGGATAAATCAAAATTGCTTGAGATTGGAACGTGGGGAGGTGGAGGTATAGGGGGGTATAGGTGTGATTGGAAAGTAGTTGATAGTTTAAAGGTTTGTGGAATTGTGTTTAAAGATAATTTTGGAGAGGCAAGACTAGTTAATGCAAGGAATGTTTTAAAAGGTACTTTAAGTAGAATGAGTGGATGGAGTAGGAGTGATGGGACCATACATCAGCGAGTAATAGCGGTGAATATGCTATTATATAGTAAAATATGGTATGTGGCTGGGATTTACCCAATTTTAAGGGCGGATGTTGTGGCATTTGTGAGGAAAGTTATGAGATTTGTCTGGGGATATGGGAGACATTGGCTGAGTAAGGAATTGGTGATGAAAGAGGTGGGTAATGGGGGACTGGGGTTAATCAACTTAGAGGTGAGACTTATGAGTATGTATGTCAAATGCTTTTTGGCAACAGAGAAGGGGGGAGAAGGGCAGACGGGTTGGTGAAGTCATGAGACATTTATTTGCATGGTGGAGTGGTATGGATTTGGTACATTGTGAAGATATGTTGAGAATTCTTATGTGTGCCAGAAATACGGGGAATATTCTAGTCTGACGTTTGGAAAAAGCAGGGAAGGTAAGGGAAGTAGTCGAGGGAATCGCTACTTTCCCAGTGTATGATTGGAAAAGTATCTGGGGTGGGTTAAAAGATCTGAAGATAAAGCCAAGGGTGAGAGAAGTTATGTTTCGGTTTTTGCATGGGGTTTTGGCCTCTAAGGCGTTTTTATATAAAATGGGATTAACTAGGGATGCTTGTTGTGGAATGTGTGGGGAAGAAGATACTGCTTATCATGGGGTTTATTTTTGTGAGCAATTGGGAATTATTAGGGAATGGATGAAACATTTACTTATAATGATGGGAGGGGAGGGATACACCCTTTGAGGTTTATAGGTATGGATATAGGTGGAGTGCAGAAGGAAGTTAGGAGGGCGTCATTGTATTTGGCGGTAGATTTTGTATATGTATCGTGGGGAATGAGGGGGATGTCGGGAAGGGAGAGACTGAATGCTATTGCGGCGAATATGTACAGAACTAAGTGTAGGAATAGGTTGTTATATGGCATGGCGTGGGGTAGGTGTTTTCCTGGTAGTTACAGGGATTTTACAGTTAGGCAGCTGGTGGACTTAAGTTGATGTGCGTAGATGAAACGGGGCTGTTCTCCTTCGAGTTGAGACTTTTGTTGTGGATGATAACGAGGGAATGTTTGAGGTTTGGTTGGATACAGATTTGAGGGAAGGTGTGATGGGTGACAATTTATAGATGAGTTCTATGACTTTTAAAGACTAATAAAAGTTTCTCATGGATGATGATTGATTGGATGTGGTGAATTTTAGAAGGGTTTAGGAATCAAGTGGGGTATGTTAGAGGTGCTTTGACCAGAGGATAATGATAATGGTAGTAAAAGGACATGATTAATATATAAATTTTGGAAATGTAATATTAAACTTAATGTGGAGAGTTAGTTAATAATAGTTTTGTATTAATTATCATGCATTGTCATGGGTTCGATCCATGTATTTCGTGAGAATATTGATATTATATTATTGTTTGCGAGGGTGTTCCTTATTAGAATTTAGGAGGGGTTTTTATTAGAGTGGGTTGTTATAGGAGATTATGGTGTTCAATCCTAGGACTATTCACGGATATAGGAAGTACACCTATACATTGAGTAGAGTTAATTTTATTTGTAATTGACCTTTGTGTAATTGCATCTTGTTATAATACGTATTATGGTAGAATGGCCTGGAGGAGGAGGAGGTGTTAATTCACCGGGAATTCTCCCGGCCCGGGTCTTTACCAGATGGTGACCCGGCTCCGGCTCCCTGGCGTGGGAATATCAGAGACCTATGTCTCCCATGGGAGGGGGTACCCCTCAGCGGTGGGACCAACTGGCACCAGGCCTAGCCACATTCCCCCACCAGCACGAGGTAGGTAGGTAGATAAACGCTAGGCCCCTCTGGTCTGCCATCTTCCCTGCCCCAAGGAGGCTGACGGGAAGGGCAGACTTGCGAGCTGCAGATGGTAGCAAGCTCCAGCCTTGGCACCTACCCTGCCCTAGAAGGGCTGGGCATGGTGATCGACCGAATGGCCTGGTTCTGTTTATTATAATTATTACAATTTTTGTTATATTGTTTACATGTTGGGAAGTATTTAATTATTGTACATTAAGTTGTCGTTCATGAATGTAATGATATCTATTGGAACATGTCATTGTATATATATGTTTTTATAATAACAAATACAAAAACAAAGCTCATAGGTTTAAGAGTTGAGTGTGGAATGGTAGAAAAAGGACATGATTAATACAGAATTTTGGAGATGTAATTTGTGAACTTAATGTGGAGAGTTCTTTAACAAATTGTTTTGTAATAATTATCATGGGTTCGATCTATGTTTTTCGTGAGCATATTAATATTATATTATTGTTTGTGAGGGTGTTTCTTTGTAGAGTATAGGAGGGGTTTGTTAATGGTGGTTCTGCCCTTGGTTAGTTAACAGATATAGGTAGTTCACATATATATTGTGTAGAGCAACTTTATTTGTACTTAATTTTTTTGAGACTAAATAATGTGTAATATTGCATTTTGTTAAAATATGTTATAATATGGTTTTTAGCATGATGGCCTGGTTCTGTTTATTATATTTATTACAATTGTTATATTGTTTACATGTAGGGAAGTGTTTTCTAATTATTGAATTAAAGATGATCATTAATTAATATATGTAATGATGTCCTATGGAATATGTAATTGTATATAATATGTTTTTATAATAAAATATATAAAAAAATATTATCTTCTGGTTGGAACAGCAGCACATTTACTTCCGGGAGTTTGGGGAAGGACTTCTTGTTTACCATGTTAGCCTGGTCAAGTACATTATCTACACTATTTAACATATCCATTACTTTAGCTTTGCAAGACAGGATGAGCTTTTCCAATTCACAATATTGTTGCAATAGTGTCTCTCTTTCCTCATCATCTGTACAATCCTCCAGTAACTCACGTTCAAAATCCTTGAACAACAGCATGTCAGGAGAATTGATAGGGAACACTGTAGTAGAGAAAGCGAATACCAGACACTCCACAAAACAAGATGAACCATGCCAGTCCAAGGACTTAGCACTAAAAGGCGCTACTCATGTGGCAACGACTCTCAGGGCACCTTGGAGGAGGTGCAAGCCCCCCCAAAGAAGGTCAAGGATCAACCGAGTGGCGGGGATACTGCCATAGAGCTGAACTCCCCATCAGACTTAGGGAACATGGAAGTGAGCCAAGAGCAGGCTCTTGGCTCCCAGACAACGGTGCCGGGGCCTGCCCAGGATCCCAGCCTGGAGGATCCTGCCTCAGATGGGGCTGGGGAGTTTACCCTGGTGGTCAGGGAAAGGAACCGGTCTGGTCGCGCTCAGACAGCCAGTTCCTTCAACAGGTTTATATTCCCCACCTGGCTTTAACATTTCTATCTTTATCTCATCAATCCCAGCTGCTTTACCCCCTTTCATTCTACTCACTGCCTCACGAACTTCCCCCACACTCACAACTGGTTCTTTCTCACTCTTATAAGATGTTATTCCTCCTTGCCCTATACACGAAATCACAGCTTCCCCACCTACGAGATAGTGAGGGAGTTGGAGACAGCAGACCCCTCCAGCAAGCTCAGCTGCGAAATCACGCTCAGGGGAGAGATCCTGGCCAAGCCTCGGGACGAGGATACATACGACAGGATCAAGACCATGGCTTCTCAGAACCCAGGGATAAGGGAGCTCTTTGCCCAGGACAAGGTGAGCAAGGGGGTTGTCGAGCACGTCCCTGTGCCCATCCCAGCAGAGCGCTTCCTCGAAGTGCCCAACATATCCAAGGCCGAAAGACTGACTACGGGAACCAACAAGGCACCAACTCGGAGCGTATTGATCCACCACAGGGGGCCCCTTCCTGCCCACATACACCTAGGAATGTGGGGGAAATTCAAGACCCGGGCCTACATAGATGGCCCGCTCCAGTGCTACAATTGCCAGGGATTCAACCACATTGCAGCCACCTGCCAGCATGTGAAAAAGTGCAGGGTCTGCAGCAAGCAGCACGACTCCAGGGACTGCATAGCCCTGCTCAGGCAGAACAACCCCGAGATTCAACGCCCAGAGCCCAGATGTGTCAATTGTGGGAAGAGGCACCACGCCTGGAATCGGAGCTGTCCTGCTATAACACAGCTGTGGCAACAGATACGGCAGCGGCACGCCCCTACGACGACCACAGCAAAGCCCAAAACTCGGGGCCCCCAGCAGCAACAGACAGGGTCGACGACCAACCCATGGAACACTCAGCAGCGGCCACCAGGGACACACATCACAGCTTCCCAGAGCCAGCCCACGACCTACAACACCGAGTTCCCAGTGCTGGGTTCCTGCCAGACAGGACAAGGTACAGCTCTCGGCACGAACCAGGGTGGCCAACGACCCGGACAAGCGCCAAATCCTCAGAAAAAGCAGAATCGTGGGACGAACCAAGCCCGGCTCAGGGATGCTGCGCAAGGGGCTGGGGCCACACGGCAACAGACCCCGCCGACCCACCAGTGGAGCCCCCCAATGCAAAGTCAAGACGTCCCCGTGAGCAACGAACGAGAACCTTCCCGGGCCAGCCAGATCGCCCAGAGAGCACTGCAGGCCTACACAGCAGCAACTCAGTCAACGGTGGATACTGAACAGCAGCCCCAGATCCCAATCGAGACACCAGCAGCCGCCTCGACCCTGAGCGATGGGGAACCAAACTCCAAAAATGCCAGCTTCACCTCGATGATCATGATCATCACGGAGTGAATTTCAAACCTGCTCCCGTCTATGGTGGACCGGGAGAACTGCAAAGAGCTCCTAGGCACTCTTTTCAGCTTGGTTCTGCTGGACCCGAAGTCGTCAGCAAAATTGCAGGAACATCTCAGCAGGGTCTTCGAGTCCACAATCAAGAGGAGACAGGAAATGATGACCCCATCGAGGGAGTCCATGGACGAGCAGGAGTGGATGGAGTCCGACGGGTCGCTCTCCAGCCCTTAAAAATTCTACAGTGGAACATCTGTGGTCTGCGACAGAAAATCCACCTCGTCGTCGAAACGGCAGTCCAGGAGGCAATCGACGTTTTTCTGCTCCAGGAGACCTTAGTGAACCCGCCGCCGAACCCGCAGCCAGGCATACCGGGATTTTCGGCCTACCTACAGCGAGCTGGAGTTCCCGCCAGGGGCATGGCAGTCTACGTGAGGAACTCCATTCCCCACTCAATCGTCAGCGACCCCATCAACTGTGGCGAAGGGGTTGAGGTGCAAGCTGTCACTCTGCACCTACCGGCCGGGCCACTAACGATCTATAATGTGTACCGGAACCCGAGAGTCACCCTCGACCTCTCCGAAGTTGCAGCTCTCGCTGTGTCGCCCAGTCATGGCGTGCTGGTGGCAGGGGATATCAGTGCCCACCATGAGCTACTGCGCTCGGTCACTCCCACAAATGAGACAGGCAGGCACCTGGCAGCAGTGCTGGAGGATGTTCCCGAGATCGCCCTCCTCAACACAGGAGAGCCGACCCACCACTATGGCAACCGACTGGATGTCACGCTCCTCTCCCGGATGCTACTTCCAGGAGCCAGTTGGGAAATCCACCCTCTTCTCACCAGCGACCATTTTGCAATCGTCACCACTCTGTCGCTCTCAAGGCACCCTCCGTACTCCCCACCTCCACGGTGGAACACTAAGAAGGCTGGCAGTGCTTCCAGGACGTCATCCAGCAGTGGTGGGAGGTGACTGATCTCTCTGACGACCCAGATGAGGCTACCCAGAGCCTCCAAGCAGCTTTCTCTCGAGCAGCCGAGGCGGCAATACCACTCACAAGGGTCGGGGAACACCCAAGCATGATTGGTGGTTCTATGACAAGGCAGTCAAAGAACAAAACCACCGCGTCAATCGTGCCCGTAGGTTACACTGACGCAACCCCACGGCTGGGTCCCTCAGGCTTCTGCGAGAGGTGGTGCGGCACGCATGCCACATCTCCCACAGGACACGTCTGGCAAAGTGGTTTGAGTGGTGTGCTTCCTTCAGCTACTGCTCTACCCTGTCTGAGATCTGGAAGAAGATCAGCATAGCTACGGGAAAGCGTAGAGGCGCTGTGCGTTCTCACCATGACCCGGCTGGGGAGGCAGAGAGGCTGGTGGTACTCTTCACATCCAGGGCAGCCACAGCCCGCCTACCCCAGGACATCCAGGACCTCCAGGCCACCCTCCTCCCTGGTAGGACTGCCAGGATTCTAGAGGCATCCCAGGCACAAGACGACACCGACGTCGAGTTCACCGGTCGGGAGCTGCAAGCAGTCTTCAAGACTTCACGGGACACAGCCCCCGGGCAGGACGGAATCACCTACAGTATGATCTCAAAGGCAGGCCCTCACGGGCATGACGCCCTCCTGGAAGTCATCAACCGTACCTGGAGGGTCGGGCGACTTCCCACCGCATGGAAGGAAGCCAACATCCTGCCGATCCCCAAGCCCAGGGATCCAGGCAACATGCGGCCCATTTACCTCACCAGCTGCCTATCCAAGGTTGCAGAGAGGATGGTGTTGGAGCGCCTAAGATGGAAACTTGGTCCGGAGCACCAACACATATACGGCTTCACACGGGGAGTGGGCACCACCCTCATAGCCAGCATTGAGTCTGACAAGAGGCCGAAGATTGTCATCTTTCTCGACCTTGAGAAGGCCTTCGAGCTGGCCAATACACCGGCCATCCTCGACCTACTGGCGCGCAGAGGAGTGAGGGGCAAGCTGCTTGCCTGGGTCGGCTCATACCTACAGGGCCAGCAGGCGCGGGTACGCTTCCAGGGGCAGGCTTCTGCCTTCAGGGCCTTGGAAAATGGCACCCCGCTGGGCGGAGTCCTCAGCCCAACTCTCTTCAACGTGCTGATGCATGAGCTGCTGCAGCTGACGTTCTCAGCAGGCACCCGACTGCTCAGCTACGCTGATGACCTGGCACTCATTGTCATCGGGAAGCCCGGACTGTTGCGCAAAGCCCAACACGACCTCAGCCTGCTAGATACCACCTGCCGTCGCCTTGGCCTCAAGATCTCGGCGGACAAGTCCAAGGCCATGATCTTTTGTGCTAAGGTGCCTGATACCAGGCTGAAGATCTCAGACATCATCCTGGACTGGGTCTGCAGTTACCAGTATCTTGGTATATGGATTGACAGCCGACTCTCCTTCCACAAGCAGGCAGAGTATGTCAGGGAGCGTGCCATGCAACGTGTCACGGCCATGCGTGCCATGGCTAATCCTAGGAGTGGTGCCAGCCACGATATTCTCCAGATGTTCTACGTGCAGGCGGTGCGCTCACTAGTCGACTATGGTGCAATCACCCTGGCCCATGCTCATCCCTCATGCCTCAAGCGCCTCAGTGTTGTACAAAATGCTGCAGCTTGGGTCATACTGGGGGCCCCGGGCTGGACCAACACAGTGACTCTGAACAGAGAGGCCCAACTGCAGCCCCTAAGTGACAGGATCGCCCTTGTTGCTGCCAGGAGGTTGGCCAAATTTGTCCAGCTACCGGGCGGTGAGTGCCTGCTGAGAGACCTCCTTGACCGTCAGCGAGGCGACTTCGCAGGGGGCCGTGTCCGACTATGGTTGTGGTCGGCTGCGGAAGTGACAAATGAGCTCCTGCCCATGTTGCTCCTCGAGGACAAGGGATGCGACCGGCCAGTCGATGGGTACACCGTGCCACCGCCATGGGCACCAGAACCTGTCGCAATCCACCTTGCAAACCTGCCAGCCAGCAAGCCACACTGTCCACAGAGCGTGCTGCAGCGGTGGGCAGCTGCAAGCATTGCTGCAGCGGAGCATCCCGGGTGTGCAGTGTACTACACTGATGGATCAAGAGACCCCGAGGCCGGCCGCACGGGTTCCGGGATATATCACTCCTCCCTAACGGCCGGCTGGCGCCTCCCAGACCACTGCAGCATCCTACAGGCAGAACTCCACGCCATCCAGAGGGCCATCCAACATGCGCTCCTGGAACACCACCAACCTCCAGTCATCCACGTCGACTCCAGGGCGGCGATACAGGCCATCATGCATAGGGAGCTTAAGGATAACATCCGGCTCCTCACCGCCATCAGAAGAGACCTACATTCACTTGACGAGAAGGGTCGGCAAGCAACAATCAATTGGATACCAAGCCACATCGACCTTGCTGGGAATGATGCGGCGGATGGGGCGGCTAAGTCTGCCACACTTGCGGCCCAACCTGCGACTACAATTGCCATTACCCGCATGCAGGTGCACCTGGGGGCAGCTTCGGCAGCCAGACGCCCACTACCAGCACCGGAAGCATCTCGGAGCCGGCACTGGTATGACAGAGCGACACGTAGGGAGCCCCCACCAAACATGAGGAAACTGAACAGGGAGCTGCAAGTCAGCGTCCACCGCCTGCGCCTCGGCTACCCTACTGCAAAGCGCCTCATCGAACGCATGAGTGAGGAGCTTTGCCGCCACTGCGACCGGATGGTTCCAAAGCCTCTAGTTCACTACATGCTTGACTGTCCTGCGACGACGTCCATCCGCAGCAGGCACTTCCCGATGGCACCTGGGGATCTGACCCGCAAGGACAAAGCAGCCCGGCTGGTTTACCTGGCCACCCATGATTTGGAGACACTGCTCCCAGTCCTAGCCACCCACCCGCCCCCTCGATGACGACGCCGGAGAACCCCGACGACGACCAAGACTACCCACTACAGCTATTCTTTCTCTCACTTCCTTCTTTCTTATCCCCCATTCTTCTTCTTCCTATGTAGGTAGAACCACAGCCTGAAGTACCAAGATCTGCTGATGAAGATGCGACGTCAGAAGACACTCCCCATCATGGGGAGCCACAGCAAGAAAGAAAGAAGAAGATGACACCCTCTACCCAGGGGGCCAATGCCGGGTCACCATTTGGAGAAGACCCGGGCCGGATGTACCGGCGAACATACAACAACAACAATATAAACCCTCCGCTCAAAATTCTCCTCACCAACTTTAATAGGACCCATGACCACAACACAAGACACAGATCACTTTTTGATATACCCCGTGTTCATATCAACCTATGTAAAAATTCTATGCACATAAAGGGCCCCAGAATCTGGAATTCATTACCAGTAAATATTGTCTGAAATTGTATTGTCTGAAAATCAATTTAAGACTCAACTCAAAAACCACCTACTCACCCAAAACTAAATGATCATACTATAAACTACTTTGAAAAATGCCTATTATTACCTTCCTATACGATAATCTCAATTTTTAATATGTTACTATTATGTTACCCCCTACTCAATCAAAACTAAATACTCATATTATAAGTTAATGTCAAAAATGCTCAATGTTATTTTCCTTAAGATAATCTCAATTCCATATTACCATTACTGTAACAATCTAATATCATTATATAATAATTTAAACAGTAAAATTTCATCATATTGTAATTTTGAAAACAATTTTTAACTAGAATAAACTCAATAAATTTCTCTAATATTAAGTACATAGTCTTTAAGTTACTAGAATAAGCTGCCCCTAATGCCATGGCATGTCAGTGGCTCTCCTTGCACTCAATTTACATTGTAACTACCAATACCTATGTAATCTGCAATCTGCAACGAAATAACATTTACTTTACTTTACTACTACGAACCAATCAGAGACTTCGTCTTCCAGCACTTCCACTCCGTCACTACCAACATGTACCATGCATGGTGTCAGATATTAGACTACTCGACAATTTCCCACAACAATGATGCCCACTGAGCTTAAGCAACGTCTACATGAAGAAACTGTCAAGTTCACCTGTACTGCCACACCACTCAACACCATCGACGACATTATACGTGACCTTCAACATCCTATGCTACAACGTCCAATTAAATTGAAACATATCTCACTACGACAGTTCGCCTCACTCGTCAATGGAACGTATCAGTGATTTCTCCACCACATCACTGTGCAGTGTGCCTGCCTTCTCGACCTTGCCTGCCTGCTCTGCCGCCCTGCCGCCCTCCTCGCTCCAGTGAGCCAGCACTACCGTCCACCACCCTGCTGAGTCATGCTTGCAGTACGTCAGTACCACTTGCTCCACAGTACGTCAGTACCACTTGCTCCACAGTACGTCAGTACCACTTGCTCCACAGTACGTCAGTACCACCTGCTCCACAGTGGTTGGGCCACTGATCTGTCATTCCCTCCTCTCCTCCACCATCCCATCCTTTTCCAGTATTTCCATCCTTCTTCCTTCCCCATCTCACCGATCCTATCGGTCGTAATACGATACGAAATACAGATGCTGAGTGACGTAAAGTCGGATGTAATGACGTTCACTGAACTGAAACTTACTCTGGAAAAGTGGCATAAACGCGAATTTGACGTAGGCCGAAATGGCTTCAAGTGGCGTATAGCTGTATAATTGTGTTCCCTTGGAAACTAACATCTTCTCTGCCTACTTTCATTTGGTTGTTACGTAGTCCATCATTTTATTTAGTGATTTTTACACCAGTAAGCGTGCGCACTCTTGTGAGTGAGTGTACACTCGTATGTGTGTGCGCGTGCGCACTCGTGTGTGAGTGTGAATGTTGTTAGTGTGGGTGAGCGTGCGGGGATTGTGTTAGTTTTGTAAACGGGTCTATATATGTAATGTAAAGAATTAAAAGTCACAATAACGGATGTATATATGTAATGTAAAGAATTAAAAGTCACAATAACGGTCTATATATGTAATGTAAAGAATTAAAAGTCACAATAACGGGTGTATGTTAGACAGTGGATATCTAATAACATTTAGGTTTTGTGATAAACAATGGTGTCTTACCACATTGTAACTAAATTACAAATTTATTATTATTATTAATACCCTACAAAGAGGTATTTAAAAATAAACAATAGTGTAACTTCATCTTTCAATTTTTATTTTATTTTATTCTAGGTGATTTGCGGGTATGGATCCCGGCCCGGGTCTCTTCCGAATTGGCGACCCGGCAGTGGCTCTCCGGGTAGGGAAGTGTCGTTTAGTTTCTTGTATTTGCGTGGCAGTCCTTCGGTGGGAAGACAAATGATGTCCCAAAAGTTAGTTTGCTCTAATGGTGGTTTGTGTAGGGTGCAATGAAGGCCCACAGCAGACCTTCACAGTGGGTGACGTACAATGACTGGGAGGAGTTTCTGATGGCTAGGTACTAGATGTGCCGCATCATCCTCCATCCCACATTCTTAATCAAAATATTGTTATTATTACCCTTGAATAGGGTATTTTAAAAATTAAACAATAGGATCTCTTCCTTCTTCTCTCCTCCTTTATCTTTCCATCATTTTTATTCTATTCTATTCTATATGATCTGCCGGTATGGATCCCGGCCCGGGTCTCTTCCAATTTGGCGACCCGGCATCGGTTCCCCTGTAGGGAAGTGTCATGTATCGACGTTAAAGGTACATGTGTGGTATTCCTTTGGTGGGAAGAGGGGTCCTCTCCGAATCTATGGACAAACGAAGTCCCAAAAGGTAGTTGCTCCAATGGTAGTTGGTGCAGGGTGCAACGGAGGCCCTCAGCAGGCCTTCACAGTGACGTCAGCAGGGGGGGCGGGTGACATGCAATGACTGGGAGTAAGGTCTCCAAATCTTTAACAGCCAAGTACACCAGATGTGCCGCCTCATCTTCCCGGGCCCGCCCCACCGGGGTCATCGGGAAGTGTCTGCGGCGAAGGGGCAATGTAGCTTGGCAGTCTAACAGGTAGTGCACCAGGGGAGTGGAAACCATCCGGTCACAGTGGGCACAGAGCTCCTCTCTTGCTTGTTCAATGATCTGTGCAGTGGTGGGATACCCTAATCGCAGGCGGTGGATAGCCACCCACAGTTCCCTGGGCTGCTTCCGAATGGTTGGAGGGGGCGCCCTGTGAGTCGCCCTGTCATACCAGCGGCGGCTCCGGGAATCCCCAGGGTCAGGAAGTGGGCGCCTGGCCGCACTGGTAGCCCATAGCATAATCTGGCTGAGGCTGATGGCGATTGCACCACGTGGCTGTGCCTCGAGCGTTGCGGCCTTAGCAGCCTCATCTGCTGCATCATTGCCTTGGATACCCACATGGCTTGGGATCCAGTTGATGGTGGCTCTGCGACCCTGGGCCATGAGCTGGAACAAGTCCAGAGATCGTTTACGGCTCACATTGAGCCATTGAAACATCTAAATTATTGGGAACGCCTTCAAGTCTTGAACATGTACTCATTGGAGCGGAGGAGAGAGAGATACATGATAATATATACATGGAAAGTACTTGTGGGGAATTGTGGGAGATAAGTCTATCTGGGACACCGCCACTAGCAATAAACAAACTCCCAGGGAGATGACCGACTCGTATAATTTTACCGCAGTCATTCCCTTTAAGGTATGTGAGAACTTTACCCGCTCCTGGCGCACCGAGGGGTACCTTCAATATTCTCGTTAACCCACTGCACTCTGGACCAGTATAAATAAATCTGAGAAGATCATTTATTATTATTATGATATATTAAATTTAAGTGGACTGTATTGGTTATTAAACAACTGATCAAACAGGAGAAGAGGTAGAGAACACACAGTTAAGTTAACATGACCATCACTCACCTAATTAACAGCATCATAGCGGTGTATCGTAGATCGTTGACCTAGCTAAAGTACATCTACTGTGCGTAACAATATCATTGGCCAATAACAAATTCGCAAGCAGAGTACTTAGCTTTAGATGAGGGAGTCGTTCCGTTGTTGACGTCCTCCTGCGATCTGATTCGATCGCGATGGTAATAGTTGTCTCGTCGAGTCAAGGAAGGTTAATTTCCGTACACTCTTATACGCCCACGAGACCGGGCGTTAGTTAACATGTGGATGGTCGGGTACCGAATCAGATCCTCTCACTAATCCGACCTTTTGTACTGTTTATACGTATAACTTTACATATTACGTATATCCTGGCTTAATGCCCCACTAGTTTATACACATTCACAGTCTCGATACTTGGATTTCGAGTAGATAACTTGCGATATGTTAGTGCATCTCCTCCACCTCCAACATGGCGGTCGGGGTATGGCGTACCCAAGCTAGACCCGCCCAGTACAATCAACCCCTGATTATTTACAACTCTGTTTCACTATATTCACCATTTCCCAAAGTTCATCGAATATATTTCAGTCTCTTCTCAGACGAAAACTCCCCAGCATCAGGGGTTACGACTTTATCCTGCCGTATGGTCATTTCACTCAATTCAAATAGGCCTATGACGCGTCACTCGCCGGCGGCACACCTTATTTCACAATTATTGTCCTATTACTGGACCTCCTGGACCGATTGTCCCACTTTATATTCGCGCGTCACTCGATATTCCTCCACATTACGAAAGGAGGTAATTAAATCCGATTTGGTGGACGGAGTCTCCAAATTCGACAGGCCATCTCACCACCTGATCTCGGGTCGGTAGGCTCCTGTTCCTCTGCCCATTCCCTCTATCCAGCCTCCCTCCCACTTGACGAGGCATCTCGTGCATGCATGTTAATTCGTTGGTTCTTTTCAGTTAATGTTAAGCCAACAGCAACACATTAATGATATCTATTCATATTGGAAAGTTTATCAATTACAACTTCCGGAAAATACCAATATTTTCCACAGTACTTGAGGGCCTGGTCCCAAATCTGCACACTGCCATAACAACATACTGGAGTGAGAGATATGGGAGAAAGTGTAAATAAACCCAGTGAGGAGCAGGGGTGCGGTGGGGACAATACGGGAGCACTGTATTAACATCCGGGGTCCCAGACTATTCAACATCTTACCAGAAGATATCCGAAACACGGCTGGAACCAGTGTAGAAGCCTTCAAGAGGAAACTGGACAAATATCTTCACCAGGTGCCAGATCAACCAGGCTGTGATGGATATGTGGGGCAGCGGGCCTCCAGCAGCAACAGCCTGG
>WNWK01037839.1:0-18256 GCA_009830355.1 Cherax destructor | reverse complement strand
GTGGACAGTTTTTAATGAACAAACCCCAAACAATTATAATTAAGTGTGAAATGTCTGGATGAGGCGTGCAGGGTATTGTTCCCCGAGTGAAACCAACGAGGACTGGCTCTCCAAGCGCCTGGGCGGACAGGTGATGGACACACTTGTTCGAATCATGATATTTTGTTCGTTTGCGATATCGATTTTCTTGTTCTAATGACAATTTGTTCGACTGCGAGCGTTCGAATAGCGGGGGTCCACTGTATACATATTTTATGAAAAGAGTATAAATAAATATACAAGGTATGATATAGCATGAAAGGGAAAGTAGTTTGTTAGATTATGTTTTGGGGGTAAAGGTTGATGTAGGCTTCAGGATGTACATGTTTATAGAGGAAAGTGATATATCAGATCATTATTTGGTTGTAGCTACAGTTAGAGTAAAGGTAGATGGGACAAAAGAAAATGGCAACAGCAAGTAAGAGAGGGTAAAAGTGTATAAACAAAGGGGAGGAGGAAGTTAGTGAGATATAAGCAACTATTGGCAAAAAGGTACATAGTGCAAGTATGAGTAGTGGGGGTTGAAGAGAGTTGGAAAATTTAAAAATGCGATTAGAATGTGGGAGAAGTTTGTGGCTATGGGAGGGTGGGTGCAGGAGGAAAGAGGAGTCAGTGGTGAATGAAAAGTAAGGGTGTGATAAAAGAGAAAAAGGTACTATGAGAGGTTTTTACAAAACAGAAGTGTTAATAGAAGAGCAGAGTATAGGGAAATAAAAGAAAGGTGAAGAGATGGTGAGAGAGTGCAAAAAAAAGAGCAGATGAAAAAATGAGAGGTCTAAATAAATTTTGCTGAAAACAAGAAAAATTTTTTGGAGCGAGATAAAAAAGGTAAAAAGCCTAGGAACGAAGGGATTTGTCAGTTAAAACAGAGTAGGGAGTTGAAATGGGAGCTGGAGGTATTGGTAGATGGCGGAAACTTGAGGAACTTTTAAATGTGATGAAAAAGGGAGGCAGTAATTTCATGGACTGGCCAGGGAGGTACAACATCGTTAGGGGTGAAGAAGAGCAGGATGGAGTGTGGGGAGGTGCATGAGGCATTACGTAGAATGAAAGGGGTTAAAGCAGCTGGAACTTACGGGATCATGACAGAAATGTTAAAAGCAGGGGATGATATACATAGTGTTGGAGTGGTTGGTATTTTTGTTTAATAAATGTATGAAAGAGGGGAAGGTACCTAGGGATTGGCAGAGAGCATGTATAGTTCCTTTATATAAAGGGAAGGGGGATAAAAGAGAGTGTAAAAATTATAGGTTAATAAGTTTACTGAGTATACCAGGTAAAGTGTATGGCAGGGTTATTATTGAAAGAATTAGAGGTAAGACAGAGTAGGATTGCAGATGAGCAAGGAGGCTTTAGAGTGGGTAGGGGATGTGTAGATCAAATGTTTTCAGTTAACCATATACA
This sequence comes from Cherax destructor, assembly GCA_009830355.1. Taxonomy (NCBI): domain Eukaryota; kingdom Metazoa; phylum Arthropoda; class Malacostraca; order Decapoda; family Parastacidae; genus Cherax; species Cherax destructor. The sequence continues at coordinate 16,813 of WNWK01037839.1, read as the reverse complement.
GTGGTCCCTCGGTTTTCGTGCATCTCCAAACTTTAACATTTATGTAAGTGTATTTTCGTAAGTGCTGTTGCAAGTGTATTTTTGGGGGTCTGAAATAGACTAACCTACGTGACATTATTTCTTAAGGAAGTAAATTCGTTCGGTAATGCCACCTGAGCAGCATTTTGGAACAAATTTTCGGCGAAAACTGAGGGACCACTGTATGTGAACAGTATTTAGATAAAGGTAGAGAAGATTTCATTGCATTTATGGATTTAGAAAAGGCATATAATAGAGTGGATAGGGGAGCAATGTGGCAAATGTTGCAAGTGTATGGAATAGGTAGTAAGTTACTGAAGGCTGTAGAGTTTTTATGAGGATAGTGAGTCACACACACACACACATATACCTATGCACATACATATACACACACACACACACGTGTAGACTAATAGATTGCTCATTGCTTTATAATTTGTTCATGATTGCAACCATGTACAGACGTAAGTATATTTACTTATATGATTCATTACCTTGTAACTAGTGAATTCATTACCATTGTACCTTGTTCAGCTATCAAAACTTTGGGGCCCAGTCTCTGGACCCATTATGTACCTCTGTAATCTTTTGACTACCGCCCACAGGATTGGTATGGGGTGCATAATAAAGATATCAAACTAACTAAATTGAGGATAGTGAGGCTCAGGTTAGGGTGTGTAGGAGAGAGGGAGATTACTTCCCGGTAAAAGTAGGTCTTAGACAGGGATGTGTAATGTCACCATGGTTGTTTAATATATTTATAGATGGGGTTGTAAAAAAAAGTAAATGCTAGGGTGTTCGGGAGAGGGGTGGGATTAAATTATGGGGAATTAAATGCAAAATGGGAGTTGACACAGTTACTTTTTGCTGATGATACTGTGCTTATGGGAGATTCTAAAGAAAAGTTGCAAAGGTTAGGGGACGAGTTTGGGAGATTGTGTAAAGGTAGAAAGTTAAAAGTGAACATAGATAAGAGTAAGGTGATGAGGGTATCAAACGATTTAAATAAAGAAAAATTGGATATCACATTGGAGAGAGGGATTATGGAAGAAGTAAATGTTTTCAGATATATGGGAGTTGACGTGTCAGCGGATGGGTTTATGAAGGATGAGGTTAACCATAGAATTGATGAAGGAAAAAAGGTGAGTGGTGCATTGAGGTATCTGTGGAGACAAAAAACGTTATCCATGGAGGCAAAGAAGGGAATGTACGAAAGTATAGTGGTACCTACACTCTTATATGGGTGTGAAGCATGGGTTGCAAATGCTGCAGCGAGGAGGAGGCTGGAGGCAGTGGAGATGTCCTGTCTAAGGGCAATGTGTGGTGTAAATATTATGCAGAAAATTCGGAATGTGGAAATTAGGAGAAGGTGTGGAGTTACTAAAAGTATTTGTCAGAGGGCTGAAGAGGGGTTGTTGAGGTGGTTTGGTCATTTAGAGAGAATGGATCAAAGTAGAATGACTTGGAGAGTGTATAAATCTGTAGGGGAAGGAAGGCAGGGTAGGGGTTGTCCTAGAAAAGGTTGGAGGGAGGGAGTAAAGGAGGTTTTGTGGGCAAGGGGCTTGGATTTCCAGCAAGCATGTGTGAGCATGTTAGATAGGAGTGAATAGAGATGAATGGTTTTTGGGACCTGACGAGCTGTTGGAGTGTAAGCATGGTAACATTTTGTGAAGGGATTCAGGGAAACCAGTTAATTGATTTAGTTGGACTTGAGATCTGGAAATGGGAAGTACAATGCCTGCACTTTAAAGGAGGGGTCTGGGATAGTGACAGCTGGGAGGGACTATTCTCAGCTGTCGTATCTGAGCTCCTCTGCAAAGACAGTGATTATGTATGAGTGTGGTGAAAGTGTTGAATGATGATGAAAGTATTTTCTTTTTGGGGATTTTCTTTCTTTTTGGGTCACCCTACCTCGGTGGGAGACGGCCGACTTGTTGAAAAAAAAAGAAAAAAAAAGTGTTTAAATAGGGAGAATTACAGATAATGAGAGTAAGTATTTTGTTTTGGATGTGTTCATGATACAGAAAATAGTATGTGTGGTTTTCACATCGCTGATGATGGAGTGTGTTAAGGAGATAAGGTGTATTTTAACGGTAGTTTTGAAAATGTTGATCGAGTCTGCAGTTCTAGAGATTTCAGGCAGGGAGTTCCAGATTTTAGTAATAGAAATGGAGTGGTAGTCATAGTACAGCTAGCCCTCCACTTTCGTGAGCTTCGAACATTCACGAATGCCCAGCTGGCCAATCATATTTACCAATCAAATGCTGGAAAAAAGTACGGGAAAACACTTCTCGCCACGTCCCCATTACTCATCACAATGTTCTTCACAAGGAAGCCTGCCACTACCTCTGCCGCTACCCCTACCACCTTACATGAACCTCAGCCTGTGGCAGAATCTGACTCCGTTGCTAACTCTGACTCTAGCAATGTTGGCAGTGATGCTGGCAGTGAAGAGTTAGAATCCACACACTAGACTCATCATGCCATGCAGTTACACTCCATATAATCACTTCCATTCAACTGTCATTAGTAACTGCATGGCTAACAATCATCACCATCATTGTCATTGTCATCATCACAAGTCGTCAGAGTTCGTCTGCCTAACCTTACAAGTGGTGAGTGCTTTGTTTGTTCATTATTTGTTATTAAACCTTAACATGTATATACAATATTTTACGATGTTTTCATGTGTTTTATGATTGTTCATGGTTCAGTAGGTTAAGGAATCAGTATTGTTAGGCTAAGTAAATGCTATTTTTATATTTCAATGTGTGGTGTGAATATAATGCAGAGAATTCGGAGTTTGGAAATTAGGAGGAGGTGTGGGATTACCAAAACTATTATCCAGAGGGCTGAGGAGGGGTTGTTGAGGTGGTTCGGACATGTAGAGAGAATGGAACGAAACAGAATGACCTCGAGAGTGTATAAATCTGTAGTGGAGGGAAGGCGGGGTAGGGGTCGGCCTAGGAAAGGTTGGAGGGAGGGGGTAAAAGAGGTTTTGTGTGCGAGGGGCTTGGATTTCCAGCAAGCATGCGTGTGCGTATTTGATAGGAGTGAATGGAGACAAATGGTTTTTAATACTTGACGTGCTGTTGGAGTGTGAGCAAAGTAACATTTATGAAGGGATTCAGGGAAACCGGCAGGCCGGACTTGAGTCCTGGAGATGGGAAGTACAGTGTCTGCACTCTGAAGGAGGGGTGTTAATGTTGCAGTTTTATAACTGTAGTGTAAAGCACCCCTCTGGCAAGACAGTGATGGAGTGAATGATGACGAAAGTTTTTCTTTTTCGTGCCACCCTGCCTTGGTGGGAATCGCCCGATGTGTTAATAAAATAAAAAAATCATATTTGCGCACCAAACATTCGCGAATTTTCAAGATTCGTGAGGTTTTTGATCCCCTAACCCTCACGAATGTGGAGGGCCTTCTGTAGTAGACGTTGGGTCAGTCTAATGACAAGAAAACAGAGCACTGCAGGAGAGCTAAGGGCCCACAAGGGGTAGGACCAAAACCATTGGGGCAAGGGAACTGAAGGACAAAACACACTTAGGCAGAAGGAAGGAAAAAAATAGGTAGGGGGAGGAGGAGAAAAAAGGATCAGGTTAAGTCATGAGTGTTCTGAAGTTCGGAGTATATGACAGTGTAATGAGAAAGGAAGGCATCTACAGAGACAGCCAGGACTAAGATTCATACAAGGAAAGTTGTGTATAAGGGATGCTTCAACAAGACAACATCTGTGAAGGGTTGAAGTAGGGTATACAGTATAAGCAGAGGACCAGTCAATAGGATGACTGTGATCTCTAACATGACAGAAAAAAACATTATTGGTGTCGCCTAGCCTAACACTTTGTGTTCTTTTAATCTGTCAGAAAGAGGGCGGCCAGTCTCTCCAAAGTATTGGAGAGGACAAGAGGAGCATAAAATAGAGTAGACATGAGGGGCATCTATAACATAGCATAGCATTTTTACATAGGGAGAGATGGACACGAGGGATATCAAAGAATGTTTTGTGTCTTGTGTTTTGCAAGTGCATTCTGTTGTAGTTCTCAAGAAGGAGTTTGAGAGGAGGTTTAATATTGGAGAATAATGTTCTGTGTATGTAGTAGGCATAATAATATGAGTGGGTATTTTGTATGTTAAGCAGGTTCAAGCTCTTAAATAGTGGTGGGGTGTGTTGCCTGGTGCACGAGTTTGTAATCAATCTCACAGCAGCTTTTAGTTGGATAATTAAAGGTTTAAGGTGATTTGCTGTGGTTGAACCCCATGCACAAATACCATAGGTGAGGTAAGGGTAGATGAGAGCGGTAAAGAGCAAGAATGGACGTTTGGGGTACATAGTACCATATCTTTGAGAGGATGCCTACTGTTTTGGAGATTTTTTTGGAGATATGCTGTATGTGGGTCTGAAATTTAAGACAGCTGTCAATGTGGAGCCCTAGAAATTTTCCGTCAGTGTGTCTTGAAATTGGGGAACCATTGTTACAAAAAATGCGATATCTATTAAGCATAGACATCTCAAGTGAATACTAGAAAGGTCTCCCCCTCTAGCATTCAGCCTGTTACTGGGTTTTTGTAACAAGTAGTCAGTATCCTGGTCCAGTTGTCCGTTAGAATTACAGTAAGTTGAATAGTATCTTAGGATTACAACGGCAAGGGTACTAACTAATCTAAATAAAAATTAAGATGTTTGTTAACAAAGTTTAAGATGTCTAAGTGGACAATATCAAAGTAAATATTTTATATAATATAGGATATAAGTTCCTACACTTCTCTCATATACAGTATAATAATGCTGAAGGCGCATTTCATATCTTTATGGCTCTTAAGTACCGTCTGGTACATCGTCAGCAATTATAAAAATAATACTAATACAGTATTGTTACGACTTTGATATCGTAACTTAAATAAAAAGGTCCTGGCTCCTAAATGGCTGCTCAATCTGCTGTCTAGGGGCATTTAAATTACATTGAAAAAACATAGCAACTCTAGGGCCAGCATACAATTATATGTTTAACAATATTAATTTAGGAAGGAAGGACAAAAACTCGTACAAAAATATATACAGTGGACCCTCGGTTAACGAAAAAACTTCATCCCAGAAACCTGCTCAAGTGCCATTACCGAACGAATTTACGTCCTTAAGAAATAATGTCACGTAGGTTAGTCTATTTCAGACCCCCAAAAATACACTTCCACATGCAATTAAAATATTATACTTACATAATTGTATGATTTCCGGGGTATTCATTAACCGAGGGTCCACTGTATAATATTAATAGTAACTTACATACAACTTACAATCTACTACAAAAAACCACACTCCAGTTCACTAAATAAACATTTATATACAGGGAGGCTCCATGACACCCCCTTTCTTTTCTTGCAAGCTACTTACCTGGAGTTTACCTGGAGAGAATTCCAGGGGTCAACGCCCCTGCGCCCGGTCTGTGACCCTTGCACACACTAGGGCCTTTAAAAAACATGTGAGCATTTACACACTAAATTACCTATAGTATACAGTAGAACGTCATTTAGCACGATAGTTACGTTCCTGAAAAAGTCGTGTTAGATAATTTCGTCTTAAATAATTAACAGAACTTATGGGAAAAATAGGGTTACGTTTCTGAGAGTCCCCAAAAAGCCAAACAAGTTTTTTTAGACCAACAGATCTTGCAAAAATTGAAGGCGAATATGTAATTTTAGTTCATTGTCATGATATATTACTGCTTAAGACTACAAATGCAATAGAAATTATAGTATTTCTTACATTAAATTGTGGGTAATGATGTTTGTGGATGCTAGTGAAGAGTGGATATGGATGGTATGGCCCTACTGAGCTGAGGTGGATATGTAATTGTAGTGCATTGTCGTGATCTATTACTGCTTAAGACTACAAATGCAATAGAAATAATAGTATTTCTTACCTTAAATTGTGGGTAATGATGTTTGTGGATGGTAGTGAAGAGTGGATATGGATGGTGTGGCCCTACTGGGCTGAGGTGGATGCTTGTTGGTTGTCGGTAGAAGTGGATGGTAGAGGTTCTGGTGCTGAAGTCGATGGTTGTATTGCAGTGTGCATAAATTCTGTAATGGATCTCTGGGCTTTTTTATTCTGCATTACATTATACAGCTGACGGTAAGGCATCATCAGCTGGTCTAGATCCCGTTTCAAAGCCCTGCTTCTAGCTTTGTCAGGGTCCTCTTCAGTGAAAAGTCTGCAACTTTACCAATAATATGGAACTGCTCACGTAACTGCTACAATGTTAACTCTTTTTCTTCAGGTTCTTCTTCATCTTCTTTTGTTATCTCCTTCCCTTGCATCTGTGCATCGAACTCTGCCAACATTTCCTCTGGACTCCTGTCTTCATCAGCATCTTTAAGAGTTCATTCACATCATCTTCATTCATATCTTCAAAACCATCACCTGGTAATCTCCTTGCCAGCTGAACAATTTCCTGAACCTGACTCTCAAGCAAGGAAAAACCAGAGAAAGAATTAACTACAGAGGCCATAACTTTCCCCAGCCTGCATTTAATGTTGATTGGGGCACTTCATTCCATGCACTTCTAGCATAGCTGATGGCATCTGCAATGTTAAATTTACTCCAGAAGCTTGGTACTGCCAGGTTGGAGTCAGCATCCTTTGATGCAACTAGTTTTTTTATAATTTTTTTTGTGTAGTTACACTTGAATGTCTGAATAACTCCCCGGTCCAGTGGTTGTATCAGAGATGTTGTATTTGGAGGTAAAAATACAACTTTTATATGTGGGATCACATCCAGCAAAGCTTGTGGATGAGTACGGGAATTATCAAGAATGAAGAGAGCCTTGAATGCAAGGTTCTTGCTGTGCAGGTAAAACTTGACTTCAGGAATAAAGTGATGCTTAAACCAGTCAATAAATATTTCCTCTGTCATCCATGCTGACTGGTTTGACTTCCAAATTACTGGTAAGGTGTTTTTATCCACACCTCTCAAAGCACGAGGAGTCTTAGAGCGTTAAATAACCATGGGCTTACACTTGAAATCACCTGATGCATTACCGCAAAGGAGCAAGGTGAAGCGATCCTTCGCTGCCTTGAAGCCCGGTGCACTTTTCTCTTGCTGACTGATAAAAGTTCGTGTTGGCATTTTCTTCCAGGAAACACCTGTCTCGTCAGCATTAAAAACTTGCTGTGGCTCATAGCCTCCCTCAGAAATAAGTTCCTGAAATTCAGCAGGGAAATTACTTGCTGCTGTATGATCAGCTGAAGCACTTTCACCAGAAAACTTAATATTATGTAACTTATTATGCAACTTAAAGTTCTTGAACCAGCCTGTAGTAAACATACACTCGTTTTCAGGCCTTCCTTCCTTATCACACACTGCTTTAAACAACTGTAAGGCCTTTTCCCTAATTAAGAGAAAACTAAGTGGTGCACCTTGTTTTCTGTTCGATCCACTCAAGCAACAAGTTTTCAGTTTTATTTACTTGTTGGGACCTACGTGTCATTCTTTTCACGAGGTCACATTTTGGGTTATTCATTACACAAGCTCGTATATTTGCCTCATTCTTCCTAATCGTACGAACTGACGCTTCATTAAGGCCATAGGCCCTCACTATATCCCTAACATGTGAGCCACTCTTAAGCTTATCTAATATCTCGATTTTCTTTGAAATTCCTAGACTTGAACGCTTAAACTTTTTCTTGTCACTTGCTGGAACACTTGTATGCTTACTGGGTGCCATGATTGCTTGGTATATTTATCAAAATGCAATGAAAATGAGGAAATGAATGTAAATAAACACAGCAATACTTATCGTCCTGCACGTGTACGAACCAAACTGAACACTGGGAGGGATGCGTGGGTGGGTGAGGGTGGCTGGGGATGGCACAAGGACTCCCCCACTGACTCAATGGTTTAACCCACCGCGGGCGACCGCACGCTAAAAATTTTTCCCCTCCTGCCGAACCGTGTAATATCATCTTTACGTCGTGTAAGATGATAATGTGTCGCAAAACTTAAATCGTGCAATACCCGTAACGTGCAACATAATCTCGTGCTAAATGACGTTCTACTGTACACAAAAAACTCGCCAAAATTACCTACACACACTGCTACCCAAACATGATGACTTCGCCCAGTCACCACCCGTCTCGTACTAACTCTCCAACACCTCATCTGCTTCTGTTCTTGGCCACTCTGCCGCGACAGGGATAAAACACGTTTCGTTCTGGTACAAACTCGGAATTATGACTCGACTCGACTTAAACAGTGACTGACTAAACGTCCTCACATAAACTAACTTCTTGACCAAACTGACAATTAGAACAGCTTGCTTGAACAGTAAAACGACCGATTCGCCGAACAGCAATATAAAAAGCAGCAGCAGCACAGTGTCAAGAACAAGGAGATAAAATAATGACCCTAACTGGGGACCTTCAACAGCTCCTCCATAAAAGGCATAAAACTCCCTTAATACTGAATCTAAGTTCAGCATAACCAAATCCCTGACTATGACAATGCGCAGATGCCAGAACAAATTAGGTCAGAAGCTATAGCTCAGGACCTGGGGTATCTTAGAGTGTAAGTACGACACACAACCTCAGTAAAACATCGAAAATCACTAAGTCTAGACTATGCTCTGTGAACAGAGTTACACAGTTACGAGAAGTATGTTTTTATCTCATCACCGAAGACATACTCTACCAAACAGAGTGTAAATAACGAATAAAGAGCAAGAGAGAGCGAGAGAGATGTTGTTCGAACCAGGACCAACAAAAAAGAGAGTGAGCAAGGGAAGGCAGTCTCCTCACTCAGGTGTGATCATGCTACTGATCAAGTGACTCGCCCGTCTACTCCAGCAAGGAGCCGGCAGTTAAACAAGCAAGGTGATAGTTAGCAAGGTAGTTTGCTAACACTCTTGAATAATGTGCAATTGAAATTTATGGGAAAATTAAGCGAAATTTTATGATTTTTTTTTGAGGAAGCTTACTCATAGGTATATTTTATCTAAAAAAATAGTTTTTCAGAAAATCCTGGAAAATGCCTTGAATCGTCAAAAATGCAATAAAATAACGTTTTATAGCATTTTTGAATACAGTGGACCCCCGAGTTTCGTAAAAACTTCACTCCTGAAGTCTGCTCAAGTGCCATTACCGAACGAATTTACCCCCTTAAGAAAAAATGTCACGTAGGTTAGTCTATTTCAGACCCCCAAAAATACTTTTCCACAAGCACTTACAATATTATACTTACATAAATGTATGATTTCCGGGGTTTACGAAACTCGGGGGTCCACTGTATTTATAAATTATTTACATTGTTATTTCAGACTTTATACCTGTTTTTATGCAACAGTTCAAGCGATCTCGGACATACATTGCCACCCCATCCCCCATCCCGATACATCTGTCTACTTGGAACAATTTAAAACCCTGTATATGACATATAAGTATAAATTAATACATCCTACCTAATAATATTGCTAAGCAAATGTAATAATATAAAGCAAGACACTCAATTTAGCTAATATTGAAATATCAGCGATATAAAATTATATGAAAAGGTAATATACAGTGGACCCCCGGAAATCGGCTGGTCTGATTATTGGCCGGCTCGATTATCGATCGCTTTTTTCGGCCCAATTTTTGCCCGATTATTGGCCCGCGTCCCAGACCTGTCAGCCTGCCCCGCGCTTGCGCTCTAAAGCAGCACAAGTCGATAAAGGCTATAGCACCAGCCAGCGATAAAGTGTAGCATTAACAGTGTAGCAAGTAAGTTAAGCGATAGAAAATGACGACACGAAACTTAACTCCTCCATTGTTGTTTGAGGTATACTATAAGGGCACTGAGACCAGAGCCGCCCTCTGCCACCATCTCCTCCAAGATAAGTGTAAATATTTCTTATTTATATAAGTGAATATTTCTTATTTATATAAGTGAATATTTCTTATTTATAAATTATGCACATTGTTTGTGTGATAGTGGTGATGACTTTCTGCTGAAACCGACTACCACCACTGCTTATGGTCAGTGGCCATTATACCCAACAACAACACCAACACACTCCACCACTCCTTAGATTCGTAATGACATGTTTTATTCATTCTAGAGTTTATATCATGTTTCTATGTTATTAATATTGTTTATTATGTCATATTAGATGAATTGTGCTAGATAAATAAGCTGTAGAGTTGATATTATTGTCATATTGAAGGACTATTTTGTCCTGCCTCCAAACAAACTCTCATATGCCAACAAAAGCCTTCATAAAAGGTAAAACTTATTTAACTGTTCATTTGTCCATTATAATTAGTGCTTTATATTTATTTCTCATTGTTTTCTGTATGTAAAACTATAGTATTTATTCTTTAAAAAAATGAATTTTGGGTGAAAATGGATTAATTGTATTTACATTATTTCTTATGGGAAATAAGGTTTAGTTACAAATTTTTCTTGTTGAGGTCTAGCTCCTGGAACGGATTAAAATCGTTAGTCGAGGGACCACTGTATTTTGAAATTGGTATCTTTTGAAATTTGTGTGAAATTCGCCAAATTGCCAATTTCTGATAACTTTATTGGGTAGTTTTTTGTACTCAATCGATAGAACAAATGGAATTCTAGAAAAATAGCTATAATTTTGGTAGACTGAGACATTGGAATTGGCCGAAAATAGAGCTCAAAGTGGGCGAAATCGCTGATGCGTAAATATCGTCGATACTGCTAACTTTGCGAGAGCATAATTTCGTTAGTTTTTCACCAAATTTCATACTTTTGGTGTCATTATGATCGGAAAAAGATGCTCTATCATTTCATATATATATATATATATATATATATATATATATATTTTTTTTTCGAAAATGTTTCGACATTGAAAACAAGTTAAGCATCGGGGGTCTCGACCCTGAAAGGGTTAATTGCTACACTCTTAATGCTACACTTTGTCACTGAACTTAACTGCTTTAAACTCCACAACTTGCACCTGTGCTGGCATGCAGGAACACAAAATTATATAATAAACACACTATGTAACATATAAACATATAAATTAACATAAATATGAGATGTTTTTCCTTTCGGCTTGACGGTTTGAACAAAAATCATTCGTGTCTGGGCTGGTGCAGCCCAGACACGAATGGTTTTTGTTCACTCCGTCAAGCCGAAAGGAAAAACATCTGGTTTGTTTACAAAACACGCGATCCTTCTACACTTATGTACTCCACCGCTGCCTCCACTGCTGCCTCAACCACTAACTCCACCACTGCCTCGCAACATCAGCATCCTTGATTTCTTTTCTCTTCGCCAGGATAGAAGTGATTGTTGATTTGTTTTTGTTGTACATCCTGGCAAGCTCGCCCACACGTACACCACTTTCGTATTTTTCTATAATTTCTTTCTTCACTTCTATGGTGTTTCTCACTTTTTTTACCAAAGAGCTGCCATTAGGAAGTTTATTTGGGCCCATGGTGGCTTATTTCACAGTCACAATCAATAAACAAGTACTAAATACAATGAATTTATTGTGAAATGTTTGGATGAGTGCGCAGGGTAATGTTCACTCAAGGATAAACATAGCTAGACTGGCTTACGACGCTTGCGCTGGGAGGCGCGCAAGCGCGGGCAGGCATACAGGTCTGGTATGCTGGCCAAAACTCAGGGCAACGGCTGAAAGTCGGGACAAAATTAGGCCGAAATAAGCAACCGAAACTCGAAGCAACCGATACTCGGGGTGGCTGAAACTCGGGGTTCCACTGCATAGTACATTGTTTCTCACCTGTTTACATGCTTCATTGCTCTGTATACTAGGCATAGTGAACTAGTGCTCCATATGCAAAGTCACTCATATTTACATAGCTGTTATTTATGAAAATTAAGTAAGACAATTTGCTTATCAGAATTTTATTCTCTCATAATCTTCTTTCAACAAATCGGCCATTTCCTACTGAGGCAGGGTGGCCCAAAAAGAAAAACAAAAGTTTCTCTTTTTATCTTTTGTAATGTATACAGGAGAAGGGGTTACTATCCCCTTGCTCCCGGCATTTTAGTAGACTCTTACGACACAGATGACTTACGGAGGAAGAATTCTGTTCTACTTTCCCATGGAGATAAGAGGAAATAATAACAAGAACTAGTAAGAAAATAGAAGAAAACCCAGAGGAGTGTGTATATACAGTGGACCCCTGAGTTTCGGTCACCTCAAAAATCGAACAGTTATGCAAGTGTAATATTGTAAGTGCTTTTGTAAGTGTATTTTTGGGGGTCTGAAATAGACTAACCTACTTGACATTATTCCTTAAGGGAGTAAATTCATTCGGTAATGGCACTTGAGCAGCCTTCTGGAATGAATTATGACCGAAACTCGGGGGTCCACTGTATATACTTGTACATGCATGTGTAGTGTGACATAAGTGTAAGTAGAAGTAACAAGACATACTTGAAATCTTGCATGTTTATGAGACAGAAAAAAGACACCAGCAATCCTACCATCATGTAAAACAATTACAGGCTTTAGTTTTACATTCGCTTGGCAGGACGGTAGTACCTCCCTGGGCGATTGCTGTCTACCAACCTACTACCTAGGTTCTTTCATAATAGCTACATGAAATACTGAAAAGCACTCCTCCATGTGGGTTTGCTAATAGCATGCTTCAGGTAGTAGATTGTCTATGTCTGCTCTAGGGTGGTATGCAGGAGCCTCGAGTTAATTGCTATTAATGTTTTTAAACATGGTAGTTTACAGTACGTACTTTGGTCCTTCGGTTCACAACTGAAGGACCAAGGTTAGGTTCTGAGGCTTGTGAGACATTGGCTATATTTCCTTGCATATTTGCCCCTGTTCACTTTGCATTAACTTGGTACCCAGGTGTTAGCCGACTGTTATGGGGGTGGTAGCAGCATGCAATAAATTGGTCTGGGTTGTGGAATAAGCTGATAATGTAGGGCAACAGCTTTTTAAGTTGTAAGTTCAGCAGTGTAAGAAAACTATTAGTGCTGTATAATGAATAGTAATATGTAATATCTACTACATCTTTGATTATTTTCAGACTTTGAATGAGGAGCATGGTGGGCACAGTGGGTGCATTATGTGGCCAGGCTGCGGTGTTGCATACCGAGGCAAAAATGTAACGTTTTTATCTTCATTTCATCAGCACGCTTTATTTAATGAGAGCATAGATAAAAGCATTGAGTGGTTTACAAATGAACGGACTCCTGCAAACCTTATATTTCTTTACCATGAGGAGCCTGATCATGTGGGTCATATTTATGGACCCAATTCTTCTCAAGTTGAAGAGGAACTAAGAAAGGTATGCAATGTTTTCTCTGCCCTTTTTTATATATATATTTAGAATTTATGCATGTATTTTCTTAAGATAATTATAATAAATTGTTCAAATTTGCTTCTTGGCTTGTAATACAATAGTAGTAGCAATAGTAATACAGTGGACCCCCGAGTAACGAACACCCCGGAAATCGTACAATTATGTAAGTATAATATTGTAAATGCTTGTGGAAGTGTATTTTGGGGGTCTGAAATAGACTAACCTACGTGACATTATTCCTTAAGGGAGTAAATTCGTTCAGTAATGGCACTTGAGCAGAATTCTGGAGTGAAGTTTTTACGTTACTCTGGGGTCTACTGTACTACTTATAGTGATAATAATCTTTCTTAAAAATACAGTACATAATTATACAATTGATATAGGATTAGTTAACATAATGGCATACTTTTGGAAATTCCCTGGCTATACAAAGCTTTTCAGGCAGTCTTAAAATTAACTTGCTACTACTGGATGTTTATAAAATTAAGTTGGTTTACTTGAATGCTAAAGTTTACAGACTTTGATACTAACTCATACAGTTTGATTTATGATTGACATTTTTTTATATTATCCATGGGGAAGTGGAATAAGAATCTTTCCTCCGTAAGCCATGCGTGTTGTAAAAGTCAACTAAAATGCCGGGAACAATGGGCTAGTAACCCCTTTTCCTGTATAGCTTACTAAAAAGAAAAAGAAGAAAACCGTCAAAGTGGGATGTTTGAATGTGCATGGATGTTGTGCGAATGATAAGAAAGAGATTGTTATGGGGTATTATGGACTTGTTATGGGGGCTATGGAACCCAGCATGTATTGTTGTAATTAAATAACATATGAATGCCTAATTATATTGAATTAATCAGGAGTACTGTTTAGTTGAGTTTAAAAGGCTTGGCCAGCCTTAAAACCTTAAGAGTTGATTAAACTGATTTTCTCAATATAATAGGTTATATAAATAATGCACACATATTATTAACTAATTAATTGTAAGTTGCATGTCTCATTGTATTATTATTATAATCAAATAGAAGCGCTAAACCACAGGGGTTATACAGCATGTCTCATTGTAATAACATAAGATATGTTGAGAGATTTGCAAAGTGATGTGTATGTTTTGAGGGGGAGGAGCTTAGAGAGATGTTGTTTTCCCACAATGCTCTTCCTGAGAACAATGGCGGCTGGAGTGAGCTGGTGTTGTAGGTGCTGATTTTTAACTTGGCTTCAGGGCTGAATGAACCCAGCATGTATTGTTGTAATTAAATAACATATGAATGCCTAATTATATTGAATAATCAGGAGTACTGTTTAGTTGAGTTTAAAAGGCTTGGCCAGCCTTAAAACCTTAAGAGTTGATTAAACTGATTTTCTCAATATAATAGGTTATATAAATAATGCACACATATTATTAACTAATTAATTGTAAGTTGCATGTCTCATTGTAATAACATAAGATATGTTGAGAGATTTGCAAAGTGATGTGTATGTTTTGAGGGGGAGGAGCTTAGAGAGATGTTGTTTTCCCACAATGCTCTTCCTGAGAACAATGGCGGCTGGAGTGAACTGGTGTTGTAGGTGCTGATTTTAACTCGGCTTCAGGGCTGAATGAGTGCCCAAAAGGTAATGGGGAGGGTTGTAGATCGATGTTACTATGACATTCAGTGATCTTCAGTGTATCAAGGCACTGGAGGGTTAAGAAATGTTGAGGAAAAGAGAGTTGAAGGTAGCAGCTGAGCCATGTGCTTTGGGAAAGGCTGATTATATGTTTAGGAGTGGAGACCTGTATATTATATGTATATACTTCTTAATATAGCTCTATTTTTATAATGTTGGTTTAAATAACCTTTGAGAGGAATGTGAAAGGACCAATAAGTTTTCAGATGCAGCAGCTAACCTGAGTAAGTATCTTTAGCCTAATAATGTCCTCCTTTTACCCTAAGACCTTTTAAGTAAATACCCTATGCTAGTACATGTAGAACCTTGATGATAAATAGGGGAAAATAACATAACAGAGATGATTGTAGATGTTATGAATGAAAAGAAGCTGGATGTCCTGGCTTTAAGTGAGACAAAGCTGAAGGGGGTAGGAGAGTTTCAGTGGGGAGAAATAAATGGGATTAGGTCAGGGGTTTCAAATAGAGTTAGAGCTAAAGGAGGAGTGGCAATAATGTTGAATAATCAGTTATGGCAGGTAAAGAAGGAATATAAATGTATAAATTCAAGGATTATGTGGAGTAAAATGAAGATTGGATGTGAAAAGTGGGTTATAGTAAGTGTTTATGCACCTGGAGAAGAGAGAAGTGTAGAGGAGAGAGAGAGATTTTGGGAAATGTTGAGCGAGTGTGTGGGGAGTTTTGAACCAAGTGAGAGAGTAATTGTGGTTGGGGATCTTAATGCTAAAGTGGGTAAAAATGTTGTGGAGGGAGTAGTAGGTAAATTTGGGGTGCCAGGGGTAAATGCAAATGGGGAACCATTAATTGAGCTATGTGTAGAAAGAGGTTTGGTAATAAGTAATACATATTTTATGAAAAAGAGGATAAATAAATATACAAGGTATGATATAGCACGTAAGGAAAGTAGTTTGTTGGATTATGTATTGGTGGATAAAAGGTTGATGGGTAGGCTTCAGGATGTACATGTTTATAGAGGGGCAACGGATATATCAGATCATTATTTGGTTGTAGCTACAGTTAGAGTAAAAGGTAGATGGGACAAAAAGAAAATGGCATTAGCAAGTAAGAGAGAGATAAAAGTGTATAAACTAAGGGAGGAGGAAGTTAGGGTGAGATACAAGCAACTATTGGCAGAAAGGTGGGCTAGTGCAAGTATGAGTAGTGGGGGGGTTGAAGAGAGTTGGGATAGTTTTAAAAATGCAGTATTAGAATGTGGGGCAGAAGTTTGTGGCTATAGGAGGGTGGGTGCAGGAGGAAAGAGGAGTGAGTGGTGGAATGAAGAAGTAAAGGGTGTGATAAAAGAGAAAAAGGTAGCTTATGAGAGGTTTTTACAAAACAGAAGTGTTAATAGAAGAGCAGAGTATATGAAGAGTAAAAGAAAGGTGAAGAGAGTGGTGAGAGAGTGCAAAAGAAGAGCGGATGAAAGAATGGGAGAGGCTCTGTCAAGAAATTTTGCTGAAAACAAGAAAAATTTTTGGAGAGAGATAAATAAGGTAAGAAAGCCTAGGGATAGGGAACGAATGGATTTGTCAGTTAAAAACAGAGTAGGGGAGTTAGTAGATGGGGAGCTGGAGGTATTGGGTAGATGGCGGGAATATTTTGAGGAACTTTTAAATGTCGATGAAAAAAGGAGGCGGTAATTTCATGTACTGGCCAGGAGGTACAACATCGTTTAGGAGTGAAGAAGAGCAGGATGTGAGTGTGGGGGAGGTGCGTGAGGCATTATGTAGAATGAAAGGGGTAAAGCAGCTGGAACTGATGGGATCATGACAGAAATGTTAAAAGCAGGGGGATATAGTGCTGGAGTGGTTGGTATTTTTGTTTAA
>WNWK01037838.1:0-18256 GCA_009830355.1 Cherax destructor | reverse complement strand
TTTTCAAAAAAATGGAACGTTTCGCCAGCAACGATGGTGAAGGGAGATGGTGAATTACGGTCATTTAAAGTCTTCTTAGCTGTCGTCGGTTGGTTTGGAAGCTTCGGTCATCCGGAGCAAACTACCAAAAAGGAGTCTTAAGGGGGATGATGGCTGTAAATTTGTGCAAGCAAGTCTTTACAGCTGAAGAAGGGGGCTAGTTTTGGGAGTCGTTGATAACACCATGTTTACTTGATCTTAACACAATGAGCAGACATCGTGTAAGGTAGAGGTGCTATGGTTACCCCTGACACCTTTGCTCCATAGGGTTCCCTCCCACCCCGTCTCCGTCATACCACACATCGCACATTCCAGTCATGTGATACACCGCCTGAGTCCACCGTCACCCATCCACTCCTCCCCTTCATTCATACGCCCTTCCCCACCATGTATACCCCCTCCCTGTCGCCGGCCAGTCCTTTAAACCCTCCCTCACAGCTCTAGTAAACTACCCACAGAAAAAGCTGAATCCCACCCCGACCATAAACATCCCTATTTCTACATTTTGTCCTATAAAACACAGCAGCCAAAGCCTTAACTCTACACTCCCCGACACCCTCATTCCCCATGACACATACAAGAGTCTGCCACTAGGTACAAGACCGCTGGTCTCACCTCCCCTCCACCCCTCCCAATCAAAGCTCAAGGCCCATAATGTTGAAAGCCCTCTCCCCACCCTGCGTAACACCTTCCCAAACCATTCACGCACTACCCTCAATAAAGGACAAAAATACCCGCATGATACTCTGTATCCTCCTCCCCACATCCATCACACACCTCCCTCCCTAACCCCTATCCAGAACAAATTGCCTTGATGCAACGTCCCCATTAAAACCTATACACAAATTCACTACTCTGGGTTTGAGCCACAAGTTTGTTAATCCCTTCCATATACCATCCAATCATATAACAGGGTATATCGCTGCCCCATGCAGCACCTCCCCATGCACCCCTCCCTGCCCAGGAGACTCGCAGTGATCCGCCTCGGCTCCTTAACCACCATGATCCGCCTCACATTCTTTCCACTCCCTCAGATCATTCCCCTTCCACCACCTTCTGACATCTTCCATAACCAATCCCCTCTCCTCCCACGCACCCCACCCACCCTAAGGTATCATGCTTAATGCAAACACACTGCAGATGCCTTGCTACGGATGAGCCCCAAACCTCCCTTGACGTACCCTCGTCATTACCACTTCCTTACTTAACCATGCCCTCCCATAACCCCATGCCCTTCTCTGCAATTGCTTCACATCCTCAAAAATAATGGGAACACCGTCCCACCACAGTTTACTAAACACTAATGAATTAACGATCACTACCCTCTGATGCAATGTGACGTCCCCAGGCTGCCATCCACCCATACGCTTAAAGCTTCCCTTACTACCACCTCTGCATTAACCGCCGGGCCTCCACCGGGTCTGCCCGTACACCACCCCACAAATCTTCACCTGTTCCACTATTGCCCACCCCTGCCCTCACCAAGTCTCCCCCTACCCACCTACCTACCTCCAACAATTTAGATTTCGCATAGTTTACTTTCATCCCAGTAGCCTTCCCAAAAATTCTAAAAACGCCCCACATTCACTAACTCCCTCTACATCTCGCACTAGTACAGTGTATCATCCACATATCCAACTATCCCTACATCCCCTTCCGTCCCTCAGCCCTTCCTCCTGAAACCCTGAAACTAAACGATAAAAGGGTGTTGCATGCAAGCAAACAATACCTGGGACAAGGGCAGCCCTGTCTTAAACCCTTATCCATAGGCACCTCCATTCCAATTCTACCATTTATCTGTTCCGAACCTTGGCTCTCGCATACAGAGTCTCTACCCACCCTACTAATTCATTCCCAAAAACCCCTGCCTCCTCATGATATCCTACAACATACTCCTGTCAACACTATCATAAGCCGCACTCCAATCGATACTCAACACCCCCTTCACCACTCTCAATAAAATCCCTAATTTGACCATGACCCCACCCATGCTTCTACCTGGGTTCCACATTGTCCCTTATGTAAGACCATTCCCACCACTTTCTTAAGCCTATTACCCAGTACCTTTGCGAAGATCTTATAATCCGCACACATTAATGTTATAAATCTATAATCCTTCATCGTCCTACATTCCTCTTTTTTCTTCACCAAAACTATAACCCCAGTGTTCTGCATGCTACCCAATACCCTCCCATTCTTCATACAATTGAATACTTTAACTAAACAATCCCTTAGGGGCTCCCAATTATGCACATAGAAATCATTAGGGAGACCATCCAATCCAGGTGCCTTCCCTTTGCTCAAACCCTGCACTGCCTCCCATACCTCTTCCTCACTAATCTCTCCCTCTATTTACTTCCTGTCGTCCTTACTAACAATAGACCTAATCCCGTCCCCTACTACTGTACGATATACCTGGTGGCAACACAATATACCTGGTAGTAACACAATAATACCTGGTAGTAACACAATACACCTGGTAGTAACACAATATACCTGGTATTAACATAATATTCCTGGAAGTAACATAATATAACTGGTAGAAACACAGTACACCTGGTAGTAACATAATATACCTGGTAGAAACACAATATAAATGGTAGTAACATAATATTGCAGCGTGAAGTATGAATGAGTTTTGGTGGTAGTTTGACTGATGGTGGTAGTTTGAGTGGTGGTGGTAGTTTAAGTGGTGGTGATATTTTGAGTGGTGGTGGTGGTAATTTGAGTGGTGGTGGTAGTTTGAGTGGTAGTGGTAGTTTGAGTGGTGGTGGTAGTTTGAGTGGTGGTGATATTTTGAGTGGTGGTGGTGGTAATTTGAGTGGTGGTGGTAGTTTGAGTGGTAGTGGTAGTTTGAGTGGTGGTGGTAGTTTGAGTGGTGGTGTAGTTTGAGTAGTGGTGGTAGTTTGAGTGGTAATGGTGGTAGTTTGAGTGGTGGAGGTAGTTTGAGTTGGTGAGGTGGTAATTTGAGTGGTTGTGGTAATTTGAGTGGTGGTGGTTTGAGTGGTAGTGGTAGTTTGAGTGGTGGCGGTGGTAGTTTGAGTGGTGGTGGTAGTTAGAGTGGTGGTGGTAGTTGAGTGGTGGTGGTAGTTAGAGTGGTGGTGGTAGTTTGAGTGGTGGTGGTGGTAGTTTGAGTGGTGGTGGTAGTTTGAGTGGTGGTGGTGGT
This sequence comes from Cherax destructor, assembly GCA_009830355.1. Classification (NCBI taxonomy): domain Eukaryota; kingdom Metazoa; phylum Arthropoda; class Malacostraca; order Decapoda; family Parastacidae; genus Cherax; species Cherax destructor. The sequence goes on along the minus strand of WNWK01037838.1, from coordinate 15,051 downwards.
AATTTGAGTGGTGGTGGTAGTTTAGTGTGGTAGTTTAGTGGTGGTGGTAGTTTGAGTGGTTGTGGTAGTTTGAGTGGTGGTGGTAGTTTGAGTGGTTGTGGTAGTTTGAGTGGTGGTAATGGTGGTAGTTTGAGTGGTGGTGGTAGTTTGAGTGGTGGAGGTAGTTAAAGTGGAGGTGGTGGTAGTTTGAGTGGTGGTGGTAGTTTGAGTGGTGGTGATAGTTTGAGTGGCGGTGGTAGTTTATGGTGGTGGTAGTTTAGTGGGGTGGTGGTAGTTTGAGTGGTGGTGGTAGTTTGAGTGTTGGTGGTGGTAGTTTGAGTTGGTGGTAGTTTGAGTGGTGGTGGTAGTTTGAGTGGTGGTGGTATTTTGAGTGGTGGTGGTAGTTTGAGTGGTGGTGGTAGTTTGAATGGTGGTGGGAGTTTGAGTGGTGGTGGTAGTTTGAGTGGTGGTGGTAGTTTGAGTGTTGGTGGTGGTAGTTTGAGTAATGGTGGTAGTTTGAGTGGTGGTGGTAGTTTGAGTGGTGGTGGTAGTTTGAGTGGTGGTGGTGGTAGTTTGAGTGGTGTGGTGGTAGTTTGAGTGGTGGTGGTGGTAGTTTGAGTGGTGGTGGTGGTAGTTTGAGTGGTGGTGGTGGTAGTTTGAGTGGTGGTGGTGGTATTATATATATCTTTCAGTAGTATATGTATATTTTGTTAGTGTTCATTTAAGTTTCTTTCTGCAGTGTTTCTCTCTGTAAATTATGAACTGCCCAACTGCTCATTTGAGCAGACTTTTTGTTACAGATCTCTCTCTCTCTCTCTCTCTCCCTTTTTCTCTCTCTCTCTCTCTTCTTTCTCTTTTCTCTCTCTCTCTCTCTCTCTCTCTCTCTCTCTCTCTCTCTCTCTCTCTCTCTCTTCTCTCCTCTCTCTCTCTCTCTCTCTCTCTCTCTCTCTCTCTCTCTCTCTCTCTCTCTCTCTCTCTCTCTCTCTCTCTCTCTCTCTCTCTCTCTCTCTCTCTCTCTCTCTCTCTCTCTCTCTCTCTCTGTAGACAGCCTGACTGTCTGCATAGACAGCCATGCTGTCTGCCAGCTGAGTTCATATTTCGTGCCATGCTAGTTCCCATAGTTTCTGCCAGAGGGCAAGCCTGTAGGCATACCCATGTGAGTCTGCCTCACCCCTGCCTCTCCCTCACTTGGCGCCCAGACGACACTCAGAGAACAGGCCTACTCCTCTCCCTCTCGCAAGGCATGGCCCACCTGGGCCATGGCCACAGACACGCAGCCTGTTACTCGCACCCTTATTACAAATAAAGTAAGAAGCCTCCGAAGCCTTATCATTACATACCCGCTCACCAAAAACGCCAAATAACATATCGTTATATATATCTCTCTCTCTTTCTCTCTCTCTCTCTCTCTCTCTCTCTCTCTCTCTCTCTCTCTCTCTCTCTCTCTCTCTCTCTCTCTCTCTCTCTCTCTCTCTCTCTCTCTCTCTCTCTCTCTCTCTCTCTCTCTCTCTCTCTCTCTCTCTCTCTCTCTCTCTCACTATCTATCTTTTCATTTTTTTACATCGGGTTTTATAAGGTTAGATTAACTAGGCTGGAAATAGTTCATAACCTATCCACTGCCTATCATCCTCAGTCACAAGGCGCCTTGTAAAGATTCCATCAGACGTTAAAAACAATGTTGAGAACTTTATGCATTCATTTTCCTACAGACTGGGATGAATCACTTCCTCTGTTGATATTTGCAATGAGAGAAGCTTTGCAAGAGTCTACAGGGTACAGTCCATTTTAGCTGATTTTTGGGCACAATGTACGAGGTCCTCTACGTGTGTTCAAGGAAGGATGGACGGGAGAAGACTCCTCCACAACCCTTTACAACCCTCCTTCTAGGTTGCAGGTAGCACGTCAGTTATCTAAGGCTAATTTAAAGGCAGCTCAGAATACAATGAAACAGAGGTATGACATAAATTCAAAGTTTCGCTCCTTCCATCCAGTAGATAAGGTGTTGGTACAGGAGCCTATACCTGGCCACACCTTGAAAGCTAGATTTACGGGACCCATGCAAATTGTAATTATCTGATGTAAATTATGTGGTATCTCCCCTTGACAAGACCTCAAAAAGTAAAACCTTCCACATTAATCAAATTAAAGCCTTTAATACACCAGATAAAGTCTCAGTAATGACTCTGTCCTCTGTCTCTGATGACCCTGACTCTTTGCACTCTGAGATTAATGTAAAGCTTCCAAATTCGGTCCTCTTTAAGGACCCTAACCCTTTAATGTTGGGGTTGACTAAGACTCAATTAACTAGTTTAACTGTGCTCCTACAGTCTTATCCTGATATTTTTTTCGGATGTGCCGAAAAAATGTACATTAGTATATCATGATGTAGATGTTGGAAACTAAACCTATTAAACTCTCCCCCTACAGAGCTAATCCTGAAAAACAGAGGCTACTTCAACAGGAGGTAGAATTTCTGTTAGATCATGGGTTAGTGGATCATCATCTAGTCCGTGGGCTTCACCGTGCATCCTTGTTAACAAAGCTGATGGAGGGTTTCGAATGTGTACAGACTACCGTAAGGTGAATGAGGTCACAGTTGCAGATGCCTATCCTCTGCCACGTCTGGATGATGTAATCGACTTTGTGGGTAAGGCTACATTTGTATCCAAATTAGACCTCCTTAAAGGTTACTATCAAGTACCTTTAACAAATAAGGCGAAAGAAATCTCTGCCTTCGTAATTCCAGGAGGTCATTATCAGTATACAGTGACCCCCTTCTTAATGAAAAACTCTCCTGCATCATTCCAGAGACTGATCCATCAGGCTATTAAAGGACTTGAAGGCACGGCCGCTTACCTAGATGATATAGTTGTTGTGTCGGACACTTGGGACAAACATGTGTTTAGGCTTAAGGCTCTCTTTGAGACGTTCCAGAGTTTCCATTTAACTGTTAATTTATCAAAGTCATCCTTTGGCCAATCTACTATTAATTTTTTGGGCCATGAAGTAGGTAGTGGCAAAGTGGCCCCTAAATTTGCAAAAATATTCAATAATAATATTGATTTTTGTATATTTTTTATGGGATTTTTTTAAGAATATGTAATTTATTTATAAATATTGTTTTTATAGATTTTTACTGGGATTGTTTATAAATATAATATAAATATAATCCATGAAAGACTCATGCGTTGGAGCATTAGGCTGCAACCCTACAATATGTATATCAAACACATTCTTGGCAAAGACAATACGCTGGCTGATGTGTTATCGAATGTAATTAGTTAGGTTATCTAGGGTCTTTGGGTGGAGCCAGCTCTTTTTTTCTCTAAAAATTTTTTTTTTTTTTTTAGGGAGGGGATATTCTGCTACCGACCGCAGGTATCTTGGACCTACGTTAGCTCTACCGTCTGCTGTCTCACTCTTAAGTTTAAAGCCGAACTTTATGTCTCGAAAAAGTTTAGCTTTATCTAATGAGTGGGATGGATGAAGGGAAAGGCGGTCCCATTATTGTAACGTGCCATGGCGGCACTCTACCCATTTGAGGTGTAAGCCTAGTCCTGAGCCCTCTTGGGGTGGGGGTGTTGCATGCAAAGAGTACGTCCCCCTCATTCGGAGCATGTTAACACACCCACATAGGCTGCCTCACCAACCAGTGATTGGGGCCCCATCACCAAATCAACAGCTTGGTTCAACCAATCATAGTGCGGGTCTGGCAATGGGAAAGGTGACGTGGATTCCATTCACATGTTTGCCATTGTCATTCCCACCCTGAGCTGGTTGTTGTATGGTTGTCTCTGTCTATTGGCTGTTGTTCTGCCTTGACTACCGTGGCGTGCACTAACACTATTATCTCTGTATATAGTGTACAAAGTTTGTATAAAGCCTTATAATATACTTGGTGAAGGAAAATACAAAACTCATATATATATCATTGCTTGGTAAAGGAAATACAATTCAAAGCATTTTTCTACTTTGTTTCTTTGCTCCAAGCACCCTTTTACACTCAGGATAACAGGTCTTGGAACCTGTGGTTGTAATACCAATAAAGCAATTATTTACATTTATACAACAATATACTTTATTATTTTTAATAAAACAAAAAAACAGCAATACAAATACTTTTAAGTTTTTGAAAAAATTCATAGTGATTACATAATTTCTTCCTTAAAGCACATATATATTTTTGTTTCATTTTTTTTTAATATTCCTTTTAATTCAAAAAATTAATATTTATTAATTTGGGGTTTACCCCACAAACGGTTGGGTTTAGTCCTGACTCTTTCTCTTTGACTGCAGACCTTCCTCTCACCGGCAGTTCTTCGTCTGTCCCCACTTCCCCCTCGCCCCTAGTGGGTCCTTACCAGTGAGTCTCTGAATGAATGAAGTAGTAATTTTTTATTATTTCGGGACGGTCGATCACCATGCCCAGCCCTTCTAGGGCAGGGTAGGTGCCAAGGCTGTAGCTTGCTACCATCTGCAGCTCACAAGCCTGCCCTTCCCATTAGGGAAGCTGGCAGACCAGAGAGGCCTAGCTTCTCTCTACCAGCCTCGTGCTGGTGGGGAATGTGGCTAGGCCTGGGGACAGTTGGTCCCGCCGCTGAGGGGTACCCCCTCCCATGGGAGACATAGGTCTCTGATACTCCCACGACAGGGAGCCGGAGCCGGCGGGTCGCCATCTGGTTAAGACCCGGGCCGGGAGAATTCCCGGTGAATCAACACCTCCTCCACCTTTATTAATCTGCGCATACTGGTTCACTTAACTTGGAGTCTTGTACCCATATTTTATTTTTGAAACTATGTTTCATGAAATCTTTTTTGTTAGTAATATATCTATGATAAAATATCATAGCTCGTGAGAATGGCAGTCTTGTAAACTGCAGGTGGTAGCAAGCTCTGGCTCTGGGGCCTTCCCCACCCCATGGAGGCTCGTGGGAATGGCAGTCTTGTGAGCTGCAGGTGGTAGCAAGCTCTGGCTCTGGGTCGACCGGTAAGCCAGAGGAAGGCCTCGGTGAGATGACCAAAAGCTCCAACGGCGGGTCATCATCTGAGAAACCTTTAGTTTACATCTTTCTCCAGTATCACGAAGGGATTCTTATTTTTGAAATATATTGTTTCATGTTAATGAACAAATTTAAAAAAAAATAAGGTAATTTAATAATAATATCTTTATTTACTATAAGTACATGTAGAAGCTATAGCGCCCCGGTGGCTGGGTGGCTAAAGCTCTCGCTTCACACACGGAGGGCCCGGGTTCGATTCCCGGCGGGGTGCAAACATTTCGACGTGTTTCCTTACACCTGTTGTCATGTTCACCTACCAGCAAATAGGTACCTGGGTGTTAGTCGACTGGTGTGGGTTGCATCCTGGGGGACAAGATTGAGGATCGCAATGGAAATAAGACAGACAGTCCTCGATGACGCACTGACTTTCTTGGGTTATCCTGGTTGGCTAACTCTCCGGTGTTAAAAATCCGAAGAAAATCTTATCTTACAGACCATAGCTGACATCAGACATACTATGTAGTATATAGAAAGGTTAACTTAGTTAACCATTAAAATTATATCCAATAAAGCAATTATTTGCATTTATACAACAATCTACTTTATTATTTTTAATAAAATAAAAAAACAATGAAAATACTTTAAACTTTTTAAAAACATTCTTAATGATTACATAATTTCTTCATTTAAGAACATAAATATTTATTTTGTTTCAACTTTTTTTTTGTAAATATTTCTTTTAATTCAAAAATTAATTTTTTTTCAATCGTGCCAAGGCTGGAGCTTGCTACCATCTGCGGCTCGCAAACCTGCCCTTCCCGCCAGCCTCTTTGGGGCGGGGAATGTGGCAGACCAGAGAGGCCTAGCATCTATCTACCTACCAGCCTCGAGCTGGTGGAGAATGTGGCTAGGCCTGGGGCCAGTTGGTCCTGCTGCTGAGTGGTACCTCCTCCCATGGGAGACATAGGTCTCTGATACTCCCACGACAGGGAGCGGGAGCCAGGTCGCCATCTGGAATTGACCCGGACTGGGAGAATTCCCGGCGAATCAACACCTCCTCCTTCAATCTGGGCTTCTACCTTCACTACTCTTGGCGTGTAGTACCCAAATTTTATTTTTGAAACTATGTTTCATGAAATCTTTATTGTTAGTAATATGTCTATGATAAAATATCATAGCTCGAGGGAATGGCAGTCTTGTGAGCTGCAGGTGGTAGCAAACTCTGGCTCTGGGTCGACCGGTAAGCCAGCGGAAGGCCTCGGTGAGATGACCAAAAGCTCCAACGACGGGTCATCATCTGACTAACCTTCAGTTTACATCTTTCTCCAGTATGACGAAGGGATTCTTATTTTTGAAATACATATTGTTTCATGAAATCTTAATTATTGTTATGTTTATGAACAAATTTAAAAAAAAAAAGGTAATTTACGAATAATATCTTTATTTACTACAAGTACATGTACAAGCTATAGGGCCCAGGTGGCCGGGTGGCTAAAGCTCTCGCTTCACTCACGGAGGCCTGGGTTCGATTCCCGGCGGGGTGGAAACATTTTGACGTGTTTCCTTACACCTGTTGTCATGTTCACGTAGCATCAAATAGGTACCTTGGTGTTAGTCGACTGGTGTGGGTCGCATCCTGGGGGACAAGATTGAGGACCCAAATGGAAATAAGACAGAGAGTCCTCGATGACGCACTGACTTTCTTGGGTTATCCTGGGTGGCTAACCCTCCAGGGTTAAAAATCTGAAGAAAATCTTATCATACAGACCAAAGCTGACATTAGACATACTACTATATAGAAAGGTTAACTTAGTTAACCATTAAAATTATATCCAATTGTTGCATGCAAAGAGTATGTCCCCATTATTCAAAGCATGTTAACACACCCACATAGGTTGCCTCACCAACCAGCGAACCATCTTGTTATTTAAGAGTTTGGTGATCAAGGCCCCATCACCAAATCAACAGGTTGGTTCAACCAATCATAGTGCGGGTCTGGCAATGGGAAAGGTGATTTGGATTCCACTTACATGTTTGCCATTGTCATTCCCACCCTGAGCTGGTTGTTGTACAGTCGTCTCTGTCTATTGTCTGTTGTTCTGCTTTGACTATTGTGGCATGCACTAATACTATTATCTCTGTATATAGTGCACATAGTTTGTACACTTATACCTTATAATATACTTGGTGAAGGAAAATACAAAACTCATATATATATCATTGCTTGGTAAAGGAAATACAATTCAAAGCATTTTTCTACTTTGTTTATTTGCTCCAAGCACCCTTTTACACTCAGGATAACAGACCTTTGAACCTGAGGTTGTAATATGGGTAGCCTGTCCTGGAGCTGAATTTGGAAATTTAGAGCAGGAGTTGAGCCTAGAGTTGAAGTTGGAACAGGAGCTAGTCTTGTATCATTTAGATAGCTTGCTATCTGTCATTGCTTACGCTTTGCCAACGCTTCAAGAATTTTGTGTGTCATCTTTGCATTCGCTTCGCTACGGTCAGCCTTGCTATCGTGTGAGTATTCTGCAGTCGTACCGTGCATAGCAGTTACAGCATGTTAAGTTGGGGTATGCCACCTATTTGAGTCAGACGATTAGTGTCTGAGTTCACTCTACTAAAGTTGCCCAAACTCTCTCTACAGCGTTGTTGGGGAATTGCTCGTTCTATTGGTATTGAATATCAACGAACCCTTACAGCTTCGCATCTGCCTGATATTATAAGGAGTAAACTACAAACTGAAACTATGGCATATCAGACTCATGTTTCTCCCAAGACAAGAGCTGTTAACTGTAGGTCACCATTAAGATATCTACAAAGTAATAGGAGAGACAAAACTCCTGAGCAAAACCAGTAGATTCGTGAAGTCCTTTTACATAAAATATATGTGCAGAGTAAATAATACACTGGGTATTTGACTGTAGGTGTATCTGAGGGATTCCCCATGAAAGATGCAATGCTATTACTGGGTAATAACATTGAGTCTACTAAATGTATGGAACCAATAATGATTAATTCTTCTCAGATGTTGGCCATAACTCGGGCAAAATCCAAAGTGATGTCTGATGAGAATGTTAACTCATCCTTGGATTACTCTGATCGGCCAGGACCTCGTAAATTTAGTGAACAGCCCAAGATCAAGCCTTCCTATTCTAGGGTTGCAGGATTGCCAGATGTCTCTGTTTCCATGCCTGAGGGACTGTCCTTTCGGGAGGAACAACGAAAAGACTCTTCAGGTCACCCGGTCAAATATCAACTTAAAAACGAGTACTTAGTCTGCACTGAAACTGGCGAATCTGCTTCATTGGTGCTTGAGTTAGCCCAACTCAATCTTAAACAAACTAAAGAACAGGGTGCATTTGCTAAGGAGGAGTTTGATACAGAGAAGGAGAGGAGGAAATTCCATCAGACTGTAGATGACTTCAATCTGCAAAGGGCAGCACAGTTTGTTCCTCGTTTTGTTGAAGCAGAGCCTGAACAGTTTTTCGAAGCATTTGAAAACCAGGCTCGATCTTTAAGGTGGCCTGAGGTTCATTGGGCGTCACTGGTGCATACTGCGTTGTTTGGTAACGCACAAGAGTTTACGTCCATTCTCAGTAATGAAGACTTTGGTAATTATCGCATTGTGAAAACCACTGTTCTTGGGGATTACCAATGTATTCCTGCCAAGTATAGGAAAGAATTCAAACTAGGCAGAAGGCAGCTGGGTCAGTCTTATGTTGATTTTGTAAGGCAACAAACCAGGGCTTTTACAAAGTGGTACAAGGCAAGTGGTGTCGTTGATTTTGATAATCTGGTGCAGCTCATCTTGGTGGACAACCTGCTGGAGTCTGTTAGTCCAGAGGTTCGAGTCTTTCTTCAAGATCGTTCATTGTCTACTGCACTGGAAGCAGCCAGGTTGGCTGACACTTTTGAAACTAACCGTTCCTTGTCCGAGCGGTCTTATCTCTTTCTTCAACAGCCTGGTATGAGCAGAGATCGTCAAAGAAAAGTTCCTGAGTGGAGAACGAAATGTCAAGATGAAGATGAATCTCGTCAGCAGTCAACTAAATCACCTGGTGAGCAGCGTTACTTCACTCATGGTCAACCTGGTGAGCGATGTCAAACTACTCAACATGGTTGATTCGAGGCAGCAGTATCCAGAGTGGCATAAGCCACAAAATCAACGAGGAGCCAAAGTTAAAGCTGAGGTGGTATGCTACTTGTGCGGTAAACCCGGCCACATCAGGCCCAATTGCCCAAATAACCCCCATCCATTATGGAAAATTTATAATGTCCCTGGTAATATGACTCAGAAAGAAGTAGAGAAGGGGATGGCCCCCTACTTGTCATATATCCCTTCAGGAACATTAAGAGAAAATGGAAGTTAGAACCTTTAGGAATACTGGAGCATAATGCTCACTTATAAGAGAGGGAGTACTTCCCCTTTCTGAACAAACTTCTTGGCAGTCCTCAGTTCTGTTAGAAGCTTTTGGAGGAGCAGTATTTTTTGTCCCTTTACATAAAATATATGTGCAGAGTAAATACTACACTGGGTATTTGACTGTAGGTGTATCTGAGGGATTCCCCATGAAAGATGCGATGCTATTACTGGGTAATAACATTGAGTCTACTAAATGTATGGAACCAATAATGATTAATTCTTCACCGATGTTGGTCATAACTCGGCAAAATCAAAGTGATGTCTGATGAGAATGTTAACTCATCCTTGGATTACTCTGATCTCGGACTAACTAATTTGTTTTACGAGGAAAACTGGCCAGGGCCTCGTAAATTTAGTGAACAGCCCCAGATCAAGCCTTCCTATTCCAGGGTTGCAGGATTGCCAGATGTCTCTGTTTCCATGACTGAGGGACTGTCCTTTCGGGAGGAACAATGAAAAGACTCTTCAGGTCACCCGGTCAAATATCAACTTAAAAACGAGTACTTAGTCTGCACTGAAACTGGTAAGGAGGTGGATGGAAGACAGCAGACAGATAGATTAGTAGTTCCCAAAAAATGTAGGTCTCAGATATTAAATATAGCCATAACTCTTCTTTTGGATGCCATTTAGGAATTACCAAAACTAAGTATAAAACTTTTGGCCAAAGTTAAGGCATGATGTAAAGAATCATATTCGCTGTTGTCCAGAATGTCAGCAGGTAGGGAAACCTGGACACCCCATTAAACCTGCACCTCTCCATCCCATTCCTGTTAATGGAGACACTTTTTCAGAATTCATAATTGATTGTGTAGGTCCACTACCTAAGGGTAAGTCTGGAAATCAATATTTATTCACAATCATGGATAGAGTAACCAGATATCCAGAGGCAGTTCCTATGCGCAGTATAAAGACTAAAGCAATCCTTTTAGCCTTAACTAAGTTTATCTCTTGCTTTGGAATTCCCAAAACTATTCAAAGTGATCAAGGCACTAATTTCACTGCCAAAGCATTTAGGGAAGCATTAAGGTTCCTAACTTTATTTGCAAGCTAAAATATGTTACCTACATCAGCTCATTTGAAAACCTTTTTATTATGAAACATACAAGTATGGGACAGGATGAAGCTGGAGCCACCTGTGGGCCAGCAATTTCATTTGATCATTTGACTTTATTTCGTTGAGGTCATTATGCTCTACGAACATGTTCCAGAATCGAGACATCTTAGGAATAAATGATCTCATATGGAGTGATGTTCTGGAGAAGAGTAGAGTGAATTGCTGTCTGCTGCCCGTCTTATGGTGTAGAAGCTCACTTCTCTCTGTTCTCAAAGTGGAGCCAAGTGTGGTACTTTGACAATATTTGCCTTGTACAAAGTAGTAAGGCCGCCCACATCCCTCCGGTGTTGAAAGCTCGCAGATTAGACAGAGAACAGATAGTCCAAGAAGTGGATCATACTGAAAGTGCCTCGTACTGAATCTTGCAACCTCTACTGTCAAGCACATGCGAGATACATCGAAGTGTTGTAAGCTTCCTGGCCGCCTTGTTTGCAAGATTTACAACCTGGTTATTCATGGTCAGTTTGGAGTCAAATTTCACCCCAAGGATATCAACTTCTTCCCCAGGTGTGACAAATGGTTTTGAAAAGCAACATTTGGGAATCTTTATCGAAGAAACGTTTCGCCACACAGTGGCTTCATCAGTCCAATACAAAGCAGAAAGTTGTAAGGAGAGTAGGAGTTTGAGGTAATCAGTCCCTCGACCTGGAGTCGATATGCAACATCATGGGATCTTGATACAAATGGAGTCTCGTCCAGAACCAAGGATCGAGACATTCAATATTCATCAAGCGGCTGCTATGGTTCCCAGATTCTGTGAGGAAAACCTTGACGCATTTTTGAAGCCTTTGATAATCAGGCTCAAATTATGAAGTGGCCTTGAGAACACTGGGCTGCCCTGATACACACTAATTTGACGGGAAAAGCACAGGCTAGTACGGCGTCCTTACCTTTCGAACAATACTCTCAGTACGAGATGATAAAGAAAACTATTTTGGACGCTTATGACTTCTTGCCTGCCAGTTATTTACGGGCTTTCCGGACATTGACACGCAACCCACAGCAGTCCTGGGTAGAGTTTGCCCGAGGAAAACAGGCAGCGTTTGAGAGATGGCGTAGGGCTTCAAATTGAAATACAGTGGAGTTCCTTTCTCAATTAATTTTGAATGAAGACTTCTTTAATTACTTGACGGAAGACCTGCATACGTAGCTTATCGGACGTTCTGCCTCAACGCTAATAGAAACTGCTTCGATAACCGACCATTATGAAATAGCTCACCAGACAACAGGAAAAAGTAAATATAAAGAAGCTGTGCAGAAGACTCCGAGGAAAGTGTCTAAGTTTGAAGGAAAAGAGTATACATGGCGCACTCCTAACTGGCATAGTAATTCCACTCAGGAAAGACAATTACGTTTCTGTAATTACTGCCGAAGACCAGGACATTTGGAAAACCAGTGTAGAAAGAAGAACGAGCATAACTATGAAAACCACAAGAGGTACCCTACTCAAGTGATCTCTTCTCAGGTCCAAACTAAAGCTCAGCCTGTAGGGACGAACTTAAAATCGTCCCATCCAGAGACACCACGGACGATATGACTACATTCCGGAATACATCCAGAAACTAAGGTACGCGAGGCCATGGAACCTTACCTTGCTACAGAAAAAAAGGTTAGTAAATGTCACTACTTTCCGAGACACCGGGAGTTATCTGTCTTTATTAAGGACAGATGTATTACCCCTAAATGAAAACTCCGACACCAAAATGGAAGTTTTATTTGAGGCTTATGGTGGTGCCTTAATTAAAGTACCACTGCATAGAGTGTTTTGGAAATCCCGACTATGTGGGTTGGATAACTGTTGGAATATCTAGTAAAGAATTCCCCATTCAGGGTGTTGGACTATTGATCGGAAATGATGTATACCACCAAGGCATTTGTAAAGAACCGTTGGTGATAAATAACCACTCTGAAGCCCATTATGCTTTAGAAGCATCAACCGAAGGTCCGGCAGTATTTCCTCTAAGCATTATTACTCGTGCCATGTCTCGCTCTGCTGGTTGTGAGGAACCCTCGGAAAATAAAGACCTGGGTTTGGATTTAATATTTAGTAATGCAATCCAAACCGGAACCTTAAACCTAGTCAAGCCATGATTAACCCCGAGTGTTCCGCAGGAAAAGGTCTCGGAAAAAATGATCTGATTCAGGCTCAAACTTCAGACCCGGACTTGAATCACTGTAAGAGTATAGCAGTTTCTGAGGAACAAGCCAAACTATTAGAAAACTGTTATTATTACAAGGATGGCATCCTTATGAAGAAAGAGACAAGTAATGGTTCCAAGAACCTGAGAAGTTTAGTAGTGTTGTCTACTTCTTTCAGAGATACCACTCTTGAGTTTTCTCATAATAGTCCTCTAGGTGGACACCTTGGGACAAGAAAAACTCTAGGAAAAATCGTAAACATTTTTATTGGCCTAAGATGGGAGAAATGGGGAGGACATATGTTAAAGAATGTCATATTTGTCAAAAGGCAGGTATAGCCTGCTCATAACCCCCCCGCCCCCTAATTCCTACTCCTGAACTAGGAGAATTCTTCTCTCGTCTAATTATTGATTGTGTGGGACCCCTGCCTAAAACCCGTCAGGGAGGCTAAGGTCGCAAGGGATTCGAAGACTAACCCAAAAGGGTTCTTTCAGGTATGCAGAATTAGGGACAAGATAGGCCCACTTAAGAGTAACTCAGGACAGATCACGGACAGTGATAAGGATATGTGTGAAATTTTCAATACTTACTTCCTCTCAGTTTTTACTCAGGAAGATACTAGCAGAATTTCAGAAATAATAAATTATGTAGAACTGGAAGATAACAGACTATGCTCGATTGGGGTAACTAGTGACATGGTCTTCAGACAAATAGAGAAATTAAAACCTAACAAATCCCCAGTTTGCAAGAGTTTTAAAGGAATGTAAAGAGGAACTTAGCAAACCTTTGGCAAATCTTTTCAATATATCACTACAAACTGGCATAGTGCCAGACAAGTGGAAAAGGGCAAATGTAATACCTATTTACAAGGCAGGTGACAGGTCCTTAGCTTCGAACCAATAAGCCTTATCTCCATAGTTGGTAAATTTATGGAATCAATAATTGCAGAGGTAATTCGTAGGCATCTTGAAAGGCATAAATTGATTAATGAATCTCAACATTGTTTTACTAAGGGGGGTTCCTATCTTACGAATTTACTAACATTTTTCACTAAGGTGTTTGAGGAGGTAGATCATGGTAATGAATATGATATTGTGTATATGGACTTCAGTAAGGCTTTCGATAGAGTTCCACATCAGAGGCTATTGAGTAAACTTAAGGCACACGGAATAGGAGAATATTTTTTTCCTGGGTAGAGGCATGGTTGACAAATAGGCGGCAGAGAGTTTGCATAAATGGGGAGAATTCAGAATGGGGGCACGTCTCAAGCGGTGTCCCCACAGGGGTCAGTTTTGGGCCCCCTGTTGTTTACAATTTACATAAACGACATAGATGAGGGAATAAATAGCAACATAAGCAAATTTGCTGATGACACCAAATAGGCGTCCAATTCATTCTAATGAGGACATTAGAGCACTCCAGGATTATTTGAATAGACTGATGAGTGGTCGGAGAAGTGGCAGATGCAGTTTAATGTAGACAAATCAAAGTTCTAAATGTTGGGCAGGGCCACATATAACCTGAATAATGTAGATCTTAATACTTGTGATTGGAGAAGGATTTAGGAGTTCTGTTAGTAGTAATCTGAAACCAAGACAACAGTGCATAAGTGTTCGCAATAAAGCTACAGAATCCTTGGCTTCATATCAAGAAGTATAAATAATAAAAGTCCTCAGGTTGTTCTTTTAACTCATATATCTTTGATTAGGCATCATTTAGATTATGCTGCACAGTTCTGTTCACCGTATTACAGAACGGATATAAATGCACTGGAAAACGTACAGAGGAGGATGACAAAGTTGATCCCATGTTCAGAAATCTTCCCATGAAGATAGACTGAGGGCCCTGAATCTGCATCTCTAGAAAGGCGTAGAATTAGGGGGAGATATGATTGAGGTGTATAAATGGAAAACAGGAATAAATAAAGGGGATGTAAATAGCGTGCTGAAAATTTGCCAAGACAGGACTCGCAGCAATAGTTTCGTTGGAAAAGTTCAGATTCAGGAAGGATATAGGAAAGCACTGGTTTGGTAATAGAGTTGTGGATGAGGAAAAACCCCGAGTACCGTCATAGAAGCTAAGACGATTTTAGTTTTAAAAATAGGTTAGATAAATACATGAGGGTGTGGGTGAGTGTGAGTTGGACCTGACTAGCTTGTGCTACTAGGGTCAGATGCCGTACTAATTCCTTAAGTGGAAGTGAACTGACACCGGAGTTTACCTGGAAAGGGTTAACTCCAGGTGGTCAGGTCTAAGCAGGAGAGTGATGGACCTGCCTTGCATGGGCAGTAGGCCTTCTGCAGTGTTCCCTTTTTTATGTTCTTATATCCCGAAGCCATTCATGTTAGGAAAATTACTTCTCGGGTAATTGTTTGTCTCTATTAAAGTTTTTT
>WNWK01037837.1:0-18259 GCA_009830355.1 Cherax destructor | reverse complement strand
ATCTCTTTCTCCTCCTCCCAGTAGTACAAGTTAAAAAAATTTTAAAAGGCATTCCCAGTAATTTAAGCACTTTACTGGCTCAATGAGTGCTGAAAACGATCTCTGTATTTTTTCCCAAACTCTGATATTTCTCCTGCTTTGAATGCAAATCGCTAGTGAGGAGCACTAGCAATTTGAAAAAGTGTCACCACTGGCTTTTTCCCTTGTTTTGAAAGTTCTCAAACCCCCCCCGTCATCCTCCTGGCTGTCGTGATCTTTGTCTTATTATGGGGAAACTTTGGGGCGTTTTTTCCCTTACACGGGTTTGTCTATGTTCACCCATCAGTAAAATGGGTACCTGATTGTTAGTAAACCCGTGGGGGTTTCCATCCTGGGCCCAAAACTGACCTTTTTCCCAAAAAAATGCTCTGCATAACAAGCAGCTTTCTATATAGTAGTATGTCATTGATGTCAGCTAGACCTGTATACCTTGTACATGTACTTGTAGTAAAAAAAAATATTATTAGTGGAACCCCGATTTTCCCAAAGCTTTATTTTCGAAGAAATTCCATGAAAGATAATATAATTTTGCTTTGTGGTTTAGGACTCCTGAGTCAAGACATACCTTTATACCTTTGATGAGTTTCGAGAACCTCACAACTCTCGGAATCAGCCATAGGCCAGGCTCTTCGGGTGATTGCCTAGTCAACCAGGCTGTTGCTGCTGAAGGCCCGCTGCCCCACATATCCATCACAGCCTGGTTGATCTGGCACCTGGTAAACATACTTGTCCAGTTTCCTCTTGAAGGCTTCTACATTTGTTCCAGCCGTGTTCCTGATATCTTCTGGTAAGATGTTGAATAATCTGGGGCCACGAATGTTGATACAGTGTTCCCCTATTGTCCTACCACACCCCTGCTCCTCACCTGGTTTATTTTGCACTTCCTCCCATATCTCTCACTCCAGTATGTTATTATGGCAGTGTGCAGATTTGGGACTAGGTCCTCCAGTACTTTCCAGGTACGTATAGTATCTCTTTCTCCTCCTCTCCAGTGAGTACAAGTTCAAAACTTTAAGGCATTCCCAGTAATTTAAGCACTTTACTGGCTCAATGAGTGCTGTAAACGATCTCTGTATTTGTTCCAGCTCTGATATTTCTCCTGCTTTGAATGCAAATCGCTAGTGAGGGAGCACTAGCAATTTGAAGAGTGTCACCACTGGCATTATTTCCCTTGTTTTGAAAGTTCTCAATACCCACCCCGTCATCCTCCTGGCTGTCGTGATCTTTGTCTTATTATGTGGAAACATTGGACGTGTTTCCTTACACTGGTTGTCTATGTTCACCCATCAGTAAAATGGGTACCTGATTGTTAGTCAACTAGTGTGGGTCGCATCCTGGGACAAAACTGACCTAATTTGCCCAAAATGCTCTGCATAACAAGCAGCTTTCTATATAGTAGTATGTCATTGATGTCAGCTAGACCTGTATACCTTGTACATGTACTTGTAGTAAATAAAAATATTATTAGTGGAACCCCGACTTTCAAACGCCTCACCAACCGAACAAATCGAGTTTTGAACGCATTTTTTTTTAACAAATATTGTCCCGACTATCGAACGTGTCCTGTGTTTCGAACGAGTGCGTACCAGACCTGTCCGCCCAGGCGCAGGTGTCGTGAGTCAGTCTAGCTTTGGTTATCCTCCAGTGAACATTACCCTGCTTGCTCTTCCAAACATTTCACAATTAATTAATTGTGTTTGGAGCTTGTTCATTGGTTGAGGCAGTGGTGGTGAGAGGCAGTGATGGTGAGAGGCAGTGATGGTGAGAGGCAGTGGTGGTGAGAGGCAGTGGTGGTGAGAGGCAGTGATGGTAGAGGCAGTGGTGGTGAGAGGCAGTGGTGGTGAGAGGCAGTGGTGGTGAGAGGCAGTGGTGGTGAGAGGCAGTGGTGGTGAGAGGCAGTGGTGGTGAGAGGCAGTGGTGATAGAGGCAGTGGTGGTAAAGGCAGTGGTGGTAGAGGCAGTGGTGGTAAAGGCAGTGGTGGTAGAGGCAGTGGTGGTAAAGGCAGTGGTGGTGAGAGGCAGTGGTGGTAGAGGCAGTGGTGGTAGAGGCAGTGGTGGTAAGAGGCAGTGGTGGTAGAGGCAGTGGTGGTAGAGGCAGTGGTGGTGAGAGGCAGTGGTGGTGAGAGGCAGTCTTAATGTAGAGTGAGAGGCGAGTAAACAAGATTAAATGAATAAACGAGAGAGAATGAGAGAGTAGAAGGTTCACGAGTTTTGCAAACAAACCAGTTGTTGTTGGTGTTACCAGCCTGGACACAAATGAATTCTGTTAACTCTGTGAAGCCGACTGGAAAACCATCTCGTATTTATGTTAATTTATATGTTACGTAGCGTGTTTATTATATAATTTTGAAAAATTATCATAAATGGATTAAGCAAAATGTCTATATTAACGTTTTATGCTAAAGTGGGTAAAAATGTTGTGGAGGGAGTAGTAGGTAAATTTGAGGTGCCAGGGGTAAATGTAAATGCGGAACCATTACTTGAGCTATGTGTAGAAAGAGGTTTGGTAATAAGTAATACATATTTTATCACATTTTTCTGAGTTGTATTGTGGACAACCCACAATACAACAGGTGTCACCAACCTTCTGTTGGACAACCCACAACACAACAGGTGTCACCAACCTTCTGTTGGACAACCCACAACACAACAAGTATACGCCTCAGAGTGATTATTATTGTGTTATTATTATTATTAATGTGCCTCAGAGTGATTATTATTATTATTATCATTATTAATATGGCATCTTCAAGACTAATAACACACTTTTAGTGATTTTAATGTGTTCCTGCACTCCAGCACAGGCGCAAGTTGTGGAGTTTAAAGCAGTTAAGTTCAGTGACAAAGTGTAGCATTAAGTGTAGCAATAAGAGTGTAGCGATTAAGCAATAGAAAAAGGATGAAACGAAATAAACTCCTGACAGCATAAGCCGCTCTGCCTATCTTCTGCAAGGTATGTAAATGATGTACGTACACCTGTTCATTTGTACATTATGGTTTTCTTATGAAAGAAGTGATCTAATGCAGTTAGCATTACAAACTCCGTTTTCTCTTATACTAACACGTCTGAAGGAGGAAAGAATGGGAAGATGTTTTCATAGCTGGACCAAGAATGCCCGCCACGACTGTCCTCCCCCACCACCACATTCGTAATGACATGTATATTTTATTCATTCTAGAGTGTATATCAGGTTTTTATGTCATTTATATTGTTTATTATGTCATATTAGATGAATTGTGATAGATAAATAAGCTGTCGAGTTGATAATAGCGTCATAGTGAAGTACTATTTTGTCATGCCTCCTGACAGCAGGAACGAATTAATTGTATTTCCATTATTTCTTATGGGAAATATTGATTCGACTTTCGAATGTTTCGAGTTGAGAACTAGCTCCTGGAACAGATTATGTTCGAAACTCGGGGTTCCACTGTATTATAAAAGAAAGTCAGCTGACATAATTATTCCCAAGTCTTTTACATATTCCTTTCATTCTATTTGGTGACCCTCTTGAGTTTTGTATACAGTGATCCTTTTGAGTTCTTCATGTGAGTAAATCAAATAGCTTTTAACCCTTAAACTATTCACACGTAGATATACGTTCACGTGCGTACTGCTCCGAACGTAGATCTACGTTTTTTTCAAATGCTTTTAACCTTGCCACGATAAGCCTGAGTTGCCTAGAGATTAGAGAATGGGTCTGTGCACTCAGTGTGTGCAGTATTACAACATGTGGGAATGACAATCAAAATGCACTCTTCATTTTAAAGAAAAAGAACAATTTATTTTTTTCTCAAAATATTTGGTCAGCTACGCACGTGAACGTATATCTACGTGTGGACAGTTTAAGGGTTAAAGTCATTTAAGGAACATTTTACATTTGTGATAATAATACAGTATTATAAAATAATAGACTCGATACATTTGTTGCTTCCAAGTACGTACAAGAATATGTTATTAAATTATGTAGAGCAATAAAGCATAACAGTTATTCAACACCACACAACAGAAGTGAGAGACAAGAGAGAGTGAGCCAACAGAGGTGAGAGATGGTAGTGTTGAGGGAAGCAGTGGCTGGTGGAAGAAAGTCGCAGCATGAACCCAGATTTCAAAATACTGGGAACCACATATATTAGTAATGTGGTTCTAGGAAAGCTGAAATCTGTGAACAAATTTTCCCAGACCTTTAACACTCAGCAAATTTTGGTAAGTTTAATGTATAATTTGCTTTTTATGAACAGAAAGAAACATGCTTCAGTTAAACCCAATTAAGTTGAAGCTGGTTAAGTAAAAAATTCAGCATCCCACAATGATGTATGAATGAACGAATGAACGAATGTAAAACCTGTTATGAATAATACTTACTTAGCTAATTATTCCCACAACACTTACATTATAATGACCACATAAACTAACTGCAATGCAATTAATTGTTTTAAATTGTTATCTCACTCAATTAGTTGCATTGCTGCTATAAATTGCTACAATTAATTGATATGTTCAACTTATATTCAAACTTTATAACTTAGATATGCAACTTTACTTATTTTATAAATTATCAACAATAACTTTTTATTATTTTATTATTATTATTGCTTTAATTTGTTTAATCTGATTTAATTAATTTTATAATGAAGACAAAAGTACAAAACTATGTTCAAATTTCATAGCTTAACTCTTTGACTGTCGGAGGCCCCATTCTGAAACTGTCATTCTATGTCGGAAAATTTTGGAAAAATAAATAAATTATTTTTCTTATGAAATGATAGAGAATCTTTTCCCGATTGTAATGACACCAAAAGTATGAAATTTGATTGACAACTTACGGAATTACGCTCTCGCAAAGTTAGCGATGTCAGTGATATATACGCAGCGGCGATTTCGCCGACTTTGAACCCTATTTTAGGCCAATTCCATTGGGACAGTCGACCAAACTCATAGCTATTTCTTTAGAACTCCATTTGTTCTATCGATTGAGTAGAAGAAATCACCAATTTACCGATTTCAACTACCCAATAAAGTGGTCAGAAAATGGCAATTTTGCCAATTTCATGCAAAATAAAAAAGATGTCAATTTCAAAATAGGGTCCAGAATAAACAATGCAGACATCCCTAGCACTAAAATAAGATGTTATCTGTTCATTAGTCACGTCTTTAGGCCCCTCTTACATTACTCTTGCTTTCTATTTTGATTTTTTATTCACACAAAAAATAGAAGATTTATTGTTATGCAGACTATTGCATTATTGTAAAAACTGTATAAATAATATCTGTGCACTTGTGAAAGAATATTAGACTCACCAGTTGATGTGTATTGGACGCGTGGTGTGATTTGTTTACTTTTGAACATTGGCAAAAATCAAACATTTCCGCTACTTTGAGCTCAATTTCAAGATCGTTTACAACATGAAACTAATCAAAATCATCTCTATTCCTGTAATATGTTTTCCATTCTATCAAATGAGACCATGAAAAAGAGAATACAACCATAAATACTATACGAAAATACACCTCAAAGACGGCATTTTAATCCAAAAAACGGTCGGAGTTTTTTTCTCATTATGTACTGCTTGCTGCAGGATTTTTTTTATACTGCGCACACTGACCACACAGACCCATTCTCTCACATGTGGGCCTACCAGCTTTCTCCTGCTTGATTTGAGGCCGCTAGAATTTAGGCGTATAAATACGTCCGAAACATTGGCTCGTAAGACGTATATATACGTCCGAAACAGTCAAAGGGTTAAATACTCACCTTTACTCATTGTATACTATCTACAAAAATTCTTACAATTTAGTTTTAAGTTAATTTTAAGTCTGCCCAAAATGCCCTGCATACTAGGGGCTTTTGGCATGTACACCTCATGTAATCTCAATAACCAAATGTAATTCTTTGTATCATGTCCAAATAAAAATATTATTATTATTATTATAACACTTCATAATGGAACAGAGTTGTAATTCTTTCCTTTCAGCTACAAAAAAAAAAAAAAGTAATGATAATTATTTGCTTAACCCTTTCACTATCCAGACCCCCAAAATAAAACTTGCTCTCTGTATCCAAAAGGCTTCAAAAAAAAACAAAAAATGTTTTTTCCGGAAATGGTGGAAAATCTTTTTTTCTGAAGGTAACACCACCAAAAGTATGAAATTTAATGGAAAACTTATGGAATTACACTGGGGCAAAGTTAGCGTTTTTGGCTCAATTTACACACAAGCAATTTCACCCACTTTGAGTCACAATTCCATTGTTCCAGTCGACCAAATTCTTAGGTACAGTGGTCCCCCGCCTAACGAATAAAATTCATTGCAGAAGCCTGCTCAAGAGCCATTACTGAACGAATTTACTTCCTTAAGAAATAATGTCACGTAGGTTAGTCTATTTCAGACCCCCAAAAATACACTTCCACAAGCACTTACAATATTATACTTACATAATTGTACGATTTCCGGGGTGTTTGTTAGGCAGGGGACCACTGTACCTGGAGTTTACCTGGAGAGAATTCCAGGGGTCAACGCCCCCGCGGCCCGGTCTGTGACCAGGCCTCATGTTGGACCAGAGCCTGATCAACCAGGCTGTTACTGCTGGCCGCACGCAGTCCAACGTACGAACCACAGCCTGGCTGGTCAGGTACCGACTTTAGGTGCCTGTCCAGTGCCTGCTTGAAGACAGCCAGGGGTTTGTTGGTAATCCCTCTGATGTATGCTGGGAGGCAGTTGAACAATCTTGGGCCCCTGACACTTATTGTGTTGTCCCTCAACGTGCTAGTGGCACCCCTGCTCTTCATTGGGGGGAAGTTACATCGCCTGCCGAGTCTTTTGCTTTCGTAGGGAGTGATTTTCGTGTGCAAGTTTGGTACTAATCCCTCGAGAATTTTCCATGTGTATATAATAATGTATCTCTCCCGCCTGCGTTCTAGAGAGTACAGGTTTAGGAACTTCAAGCGGTCATAGTACAGTCATACCTCTGTTAGCGATGGCGTCGGATACCGATAAAATCGGTTAGCGATACATTTTTACGTCAAAATATTGACTCAGTTTACGATGATTGTTCAGTTTACGATATTCGTCCCAAACGCGTCCGCGTGGCGCCCAGCTGTGCGAGCATTCCAGGGAGCGTCAGTGTGCTATTGTTTACTAGTGAGAGCGACCACCACCCACGCATTCATACAAGTATATTGTCATTATTCCACTGTTTTTAGTGCTTGCAACTCCTAAATAAGCTACCATGGGTCCAAAGAAAGCTCCTAGTGCCAGACCTGTGGTAAAGAGGCTCAGAAATACAGTAGAACTGAAGGAGGAGATAATAGAAAAATATGAAAGTGGAGTGCGTATCACTGAGCTGGCCAGGATGTATGGTAAAGCCTATTTTACCATCGCTACCATTGTGGCCAAGGGAAATACACGTAAAATCAAGGAAGCTGTTGTTGCGAAAGGTGCATATGTGATCATAAAACAGAGATTGCAAGTGCTGGAAGATGTGGAAAATTTGTTGTTGGTGTGGATCAACGAGAAACAGTTAGCAGGAGATAGTGTTACGCAGGCAATAATATGTGAAAAAACAAAGCAGTTGCATGATGATCTCGTTCAGAAAATGCCTGCAACGAGTGCTGAAGTGAGCGAATTTAAAGCCAACAGAGGCTGGTTTCAAAGATTTAAGGATCGAAGTGGCATACACGTACATAGTGTTGTGAGGCATGGTGAGGCAGCCAGTTGTGACAAAAGTGCGGCTGAAAAATATGTGCATGAATTCCAGGGGTACATAGAGGCTGAACAATTCCAACCCCAACAAGTGTTTAATTGTGATGAAACAGGCCTGTTTTGGAAGAAAATGCCAAACAGGACCTTCATTACTCAGGAGGAAAAGGCACAGCCAGGACACAAGCCTATGAAAGACAGGCTAACTCTGATGCTTTGTGCTAATGCCAGTGGTGATTGCAAAGTGAAGCCTTTACTGGTGTATCATTCTGAAAATCCCCGAGTGTTTGGCAGATGCGGTATCACCAAGTCTAACTTGTGTGTGATGTGGAAGTCTAACAAAAAGGCATGGGTCACAAAGGACATTTTCTTAGAGTGGTTCAATGGCGTGTTTGGCCCCAGTGTGAAGAAATATCTCCAGGAAAATAATTTGCCACTTAAGTGCCTCCTGATAATGGACAATGCTCCTTGTCATCCTCCAACCTTGGTAGAGAAAATTGTGGAGGACTTTAAGTTCATCAAAGTGAAGTTCTTGCCCCCTGATACCACTCCTCTCCTCCAGCCCATGGACCAGCAGGTCATTTCCAACTTTAAAAAACTCTACACCAAAGCAATGTTTCAAAAGTGCTTTGATGTGACCACAGACATGAATATAACCCAAAGAGACTTTTGGAAAAATCATTTCCATATCCTGCATTGTGTACACCTTATAGGTAAGGCTTGGGAGGGAGTGACTACCAGGACTTTGAACTCTGCCTGGAGAAAATTGTGGCCAGACTGTGTCCTAGAGATGGATTTTGAAGGTTTTGGGGCTGAGCCTCAGAACCCTTAGCCTGAGCCTGAGCCTGTTGTGGTAGAAATTGTTGAACTGGGCAAGTCCATGGGGTTGGAGGTGAGTGGTGAGGATGTGGAACAGTTGGTGGAGGAGCACAATGTAGAGCTAACCACTGAAGATCTGCAAGAGCTTCAACAGCAACAGCAACAAGAGACCACAGGTCAGGACAATGGTTCAGAGGAGGAGGTGGTGGTGGAACAGAGATGGAAGAAGGTGCCTTCTTCAGTGATTAAGGAGATTTGTGGAATGTGGAGCAGGGTGCAAGGCTTTATGAATGAATATCACCCTAACCATGCTGTTGCAGGCCGTGCTGGCAACCTGTACAATGACACTGTGGTGTCCCATTTCAGGGATGTTTTAAAGAATCGCCAGACACAGAGCTCCCTGGACAGATTTTTTGTTAGAGAGGGGTCCAGTGACTCTCAACCTGGTCCTAGTGGCATTAAAAGAAAAAGGCCAGTAACCCCAGAAAAGAACTTGGCACCTGCAGTGTTAATGGAAGGGGATTCCCCTTCCAAACACTAGCATACTACTCCATCCTTTCCCCTCCTCCCGTCCTCCACACATCAACAAGTCTTCAATAAATGTAAGTGACATGTTATTGTACTATATTTACATGTAGTATTTCTTTAATGTTCATTAAATTGTGTATTATTTAATGTCAAAAAGTTCTAAAAAAAATATTTTATTTTACTACTTTTGGAAGTCTGGAACGGATTAATTTTATTTCCATTACGTATTTCTTATGGGGAAAATTGATTCGGATAACGATAAATTCGGTTACAGAAACGCCCTCTGTGACGGATTAATATCGCTAACCGAAGTATGACTGTATTTCTATAGTAAGCGTTTCATTCTACTGACTGACCACAAGAAAGTGCCCATTCAGCTATTTCAACTACCTCGTAAAGTGATCAGAATCAGTAATATGGCCAATTTCACACAGTTTAAAAAATACCAAAAAAAAAAAAAGGCACAATACCGTGACTGGAACAATATACAAACAACCCGCACACAGGAGAGAGGAACTCATGACTTTTCTGTCATGTCAGAGATCACGGTCATCCTATTAACCCTTTGACTGTCGGAGGCCCCATTCTGAAACTGTCATTCTATGTCGGAACATTTTGGAAAAAAAAAAATTATTTTTTCTTATGAAATGATAGAGAATCTTTTCCCGATTGTAATGACACCAAAAGTATGAAATTTGATTGAAAACTTACAGAATTACGCTCTCGCAAAGTTAGCAATGTCAGTGATATATACGCATCGGCGACTTCGCCGACTTTGAGCCCTATTTTAGGCCAATTCCATTGGGACAGTCGACCAAACTCATAGCTATTTCTTTAGAACTCCATTTGTTCTATCGATTGAGTACAAGAAATCACCAATTTACCGATTTCAACTACCCAATAAAGTGGTCAGAAAATGGCAATTTCGCCAATTTCATGCAAAATAAAAAAGATGTCAATTTCAAAATAGGGTCCAGAATAAACAATTCAGACATCCCTAGCACTAAAATAAGATGTTATCTGTTCATTAGTCATGTCTTTAGGCCCCTCTTACATTACTCTTGCTTTCTATTTTTATTTTTTATTCACACAAAAAATAGAAAGATTTATTGTTATGCAGACTATTGCATTATTGTAAAAACTGTATAAATAATATCTGTGCACTTGTGAAAGAATATTAGACTCACCAGTTGATGTGTATTGGACGCATGGTGTGATTTGTTTACTTTTGAACATTGGCAAAAATCGAACATTTCCGCTACTTTGAGCTCAATTTCAAGATCGTTTACATCATGAAACTAATCAAAATCATCTCTATTCCTGTAATATGTTTTCCATTCTATCAAATGAGACCATGAAAAAGAGAATACAACCATAAATACTATACGAAAATACACCTCAAAGACGGCGTTTTAATTCAAAAACACGGTCAGTTTTTTTTTTTCTCATTATGTACTGCTTGCTGCAGGATTTTTTTTATACTGCGCACAGTGACCACACAGACCCATTTTCTCACATGTGGGCCTACCAGCTTTCTCCTGCTTGATTTGAGGCCGCTAGAATTTAGGCGTATAAATACGTCCAAAACATTGGCTCGTAAGACGTATATATACGTCCGAAACAGTCAAAGAGTTAATTGGTCTGCTAAAACTGTCTACCCTACTTTTTACTTTCACAGTCACCATCTGGTTGAATCCTCCCTTATACACAACTTTCCTTGTATGAATCTTAGTCGTGACTTTGTCTCTGTAGATGTCTTCCTTTCCCACTACATTGCAAAATGCTCCAAACTTCAGAGCACCCTGACTTAACCCGATTCTATTTTCCCCTTCTCCCCTTTCCTCTTTCCTAATTCTCCTATGGGTTTTCTTTACTCTTCCTTGGGTGTTTGGTTCTTTATTATTATTTTTCCCCCTCTGTGTTCTTGTTCCTACCCTTTGTGACTGACTCCACTACTACTACCACTACCTCTCTTCCTCCTTTCCTACTATCTCTCTTGTCCCGTCGCTGTCTGCTGGTCTATATATACAGTGGTACCTCGACTTACGATATTAATCCGTCAGAGAGGGCATATTTTAAGGCGAAACAATCGTTACTCGAATCAATTTTCCCCATAAGAAATAATGGAAATAAATTTAATCCGTCCAAGACTTCCAAAAGTAGTTAAATAAAATATTTTTTAGAACTTTTTGACATTAAATAATACAGAATTTAATGAATAATACCTAAATACACATGTAAATATTGTACAATAACATGTCACTTACATTTATTGAAGAGTTGTTGATGTGTGGAGGACGGGAGGAGGAGAAGGTGGAGTAGTATGCTAGTGTTTGGAAGGGAATCCCCTTCCATTAACACTGCAGGTACCAAGTTCTTTTCTGGGGTTACTGGCCTTTTTCTTTGAATGCTACACTCCTGCATGAATGCTACACTCCCTGCATCCTTGCTACACTCCCTGCATCCTTGCTACACTCCCTGCATCCTTGCTACACTCCCTGCATCCTTGCTACACTCCCTGCATCCTTGCTACACTACCTGCATCCTTGCTACACTCCCTGCATCCTTGCTACACTCCCTGCATCCTTGCTACACTCCCTGCATCCTTGCTACACTCCCTGCATCCTGTACACTCCCTGCATCCCTGCTACACTCCCTGCATCCCTGCTACACTCCCTGCATCCCTGCTACACTCCCTGCATGAATGCTACACTCCCTGCATGCCTACTACACTCCCTGCATCCTTGCTACACTCCCTGCATCCTTGCTACACTCCCTGCATCCTTGCATCCTTGCTACACTCCCTGCATCCTTGCTACACTCCCTGCATCCTTGCTACACTCCCTGCATCCCTGATACACTCCCTGCATCCCTGCTACACTCCCTGCATCCTTGCTACACTCCCTGCATCCCTGCTACACTCCCTGCATCCCTGCTACACTCCCTGCATCTTTGCTACACTCCCTGCATCTTTGCTACACTCCCTGCATCCCTGCTACACTCTCTGCATCTTTGCTACACTCCCTGCATGCCTGCTACAATCCCTGCATGCCTGCTACACTCCCTGCATGCCTGCTACACTCCCTGCATAAATGCTACACTCCCTGCATAAATGCTACACTCCCTGCATGAATGCTTCACTCCCTGCACATTCTTTACCACAGGCTTGGCACTAGGAGCTTTCTTGGGGCCCATGGTGGCTTATTTAGCAGTTGCAAGCACTAAAAACAGTGGAATAATGACAATATACTGGTATGAATGCATGGGTGTGGGTGGGTGGTCGCTCTCACTTGTAAACAATAGCACACTGACGCTCCCTGGAGTGCGCGCTCAGCTGGGCGCCAAGCGGACACGTCCGGTACGAATGTCGTTACACGAAGCAAACATCGTTAATCGCAATCAATTTTTTTACGTTATAAATATCGGTACTCGAAAATAACGTAAGATGACAGCATCGTAACACGGGGTATGACTGTACTCCCTCCCTCCTCTCCTTTTTGTTAGTGTGACTTTGTAAATGGTCCAAATCGGACCTAAACATTGTCGTAAGCTTCCCTCTCCTATGTGCAGGTTGTTTGTGTAAAAAATACCAATTTAAAAATATAATCCATAATAAACAATGTAGAAATTCCTAGCACTATAACATTTCTGTTCATTAGTCATGTTAACAGATCTCTTTTATATTACACATTCTTTCCATTTTGAATTCTTATTTACAAAAATATAGAAGATTTACTCTATTTCTCACATAATAAAAATAACCAGGAAAGATTGTTCATAGTTTATAGCATCCCAATAATTGAATCACACCTATTCAAAATCCATAAAATAGCCTGGGGTTGTGTAGGGAGGGGGAGGGGCTAAAAATTAACCCTATTTTACTCGTATCTTCTTCACTTCACTTTCCACACATTTTTTATTCAAGAACTTAACCACTGTGTTATACGACGACAGTCAACTGTATTTAACCCTTTGACTGTTTCGGTCGTATATATACGAGCCACTGTTTCGGACGTATTAATACGCGTAAATTCATCTTATTGTAGCCAGCTGGCCCAGTGGCTAACGCGTCGGTCTGGAGTTTTTTGACTCTCTGATTGTGGGTTCTGTCCCTGCCTGTGGTACGCTTTGCTTGCAATCATGTCATTACGATTTCGTGAGTCACTGTTCTTCCACTCTACAAGGAACTTGCTTGCCTTCCCAGCACATGGTATTAGGAAATCTTTCCTATCCAGTTTTTGTATTACGTTATTGTGTTATGTTGTACTGTGTGTGGTTATCAAATAAATGCTTTTCTTGAAAATGGTATAAACTACTAAGTTGATAAGTAAGAAATGTGTATCAGTTGGGTATCTATATTGTTGCAGTGTTTTGCCTACACGGTTGGCTTCTTCAGTCAAATACAGAGGCAGCAGGTGTAGTGATGAAAAGATAATGTAATCAGTCCATCAACCTTGGATAAATAATATTTAAGGTGGTCAGTCCCTCAGCCTGGAGAAGACTTCAGCCAGCTGAAGTCTTCTCTAGGCTGAGGGACTGACCACCTTTTTCCAGACCATGGAGCTGAAAACACTTCTCCAGGCTAAGGGACTGACCATCTTGTTCCAGACCATGGAGCTGAAATCTTCTCCAGGCTGAGGGACTGACCACCTTGTTCCAGACCATGGAGCTGAACTCTTCTCCAGGCTGAGGGACTGACCACCTTATTGCAGACCATGGAGCTGAACTCTTCTCCAGGCTGAGGGACTGACCATCTTGTTGCAGACCATGGAGCTGAACTCTTCTCCAGGCTGAGGGACTGACCACCTTGTTCCAGACCATGGAGCTGAACTCTTCTCCAGGCTGAGGGACTGACCACCTTATTGCAGACCATGGAGCTGAACTCTTCTCCAGGCTGAGGGACTGACCATCTTGTTGCAGACCATGGAGCTGAACTCTTCTCCAGGCTGAGAGACTGACCACCTTGTTCCAGACCATGGAGCTGAACTCTTCTCCAGGCTGAGAGACTGACCACCTTGTTGCAGACCATGGAGCTGAACTCTTCTCCAGGCTGAGGGACTGACCACCTTGTTCCAGACCATGGAGCTGAACTCTTCTCCAGGCTGAGGGACTGACCACCTCAAATACTATTTATCCAAGGTTAATGGACTGTTTACATCCTCATCTTTCCACTACTACACTTGCTGCCTCAGTATTTGACTGAAGAAGTCTACTGTGTAGGTGAAACATTTCATCACTAAAGATACCCAACTGTTCTTCATGTGTCTTAATCATCAACTCTTTGGGTCTTTCAATTGATGCCAGTTGTTAACTTGATATGATGGTATTTATTTGTCTTGAGTGTTTATGTTTGCTGCTTTTGTTGTTTGTTAACTTTACCCTTGTTTTGAATGCGTATTTTGTATTTCTTTATGGCTACGCAGTTAAAGCAATGTCAGCAGTGTCCTCCTGTGTTCTTAAAGCAATGTCAGCAGTGTCTCCTGGGTTCCCTCTTAGTCTGACGTCTTCAGTACAGTATATCATAAAATCTATATTTGTGTAACCTGTTTTCAATTCTGTTAACATGGTTTTTGCAAATACCACTCCTTTAAGCTACAAGTAGAAGATTTTATTCTGATTAGGAATAATAACCCAGTATAACCCAAGAAAGCCAGGCAGTGTGGCTTAATAATAATAATAATAATAATAATATAATATAATAATAATAATATTTTTATTTCTATGCATGTTACAAGTGTACAATGTTATTGGTAGTTACAATTATAAAACTGTAATGCAAGGAGAGCCACTGGCATGCCATGGCATTAGGGGCAGTTTATTCTAGAGACTTATTCACTAAGTACTTAATGCTAAAGAAATTGATTGAGTTTATTCTAGTTCTGTATTATTTAAATTATAATATGGTTATACATGCTATTAAAAGACAATACAAGAGAAATTGGTTGAGTTTAATCTAGTTGTATAATTTAATTCAAGTTACAGTATGTTGATGCTATACTAGTATATAATAACAATATTAGAATTTTTTTTAGAGTTTTTCCATTGGAGTTATCTTGGGTCCTCCCACAGGATGTAACCCATAACAGTTGATTTGCTCCTAACTGCCCACTTATTGCTAGTAAATAGGAAGCCCGTCTTAGGACCCTAGTGAAAATAAGTCACTTTGTCTGACTTTTTGGATTATACTAGGTAATTTATACATTGTACTTTTTTTTTCCAACAAACCAGCTGTATACCACCGAGGCATGATGACCCAAAATTTTTGTAATTGTACTTATGTACAGTGGACCCCCGAGTAACGTAAAAACTTCATTCCAGAAGCCTGCTCAAGTGCCATTACCGAACGAATTTACTCCCTTAAAGAATAATGTCACGTAGGTTAGTCTATTTCAGACCCCCAAAAATACACTTCCACAAGCACTTACAATATTATACTTACATAATTGTATGATTTCCGGGGTGTTCATTACTCGGGGGTCCACTGTATACTTTTTTTCATTTTTAACACATGGGCCACCGAGGCAGGGTGACCCACCAGGGCAGGGTGACCCACCAGGGCAGGGTGACCCACCGAGGCAGGGTGACCCACCGAGGCAGGGTGACCCACCGAGGCAGGGTGACCCTTAAAAAGAAGAAACGAAAGTTTTTCCCTTTAAATTTAGTAATGTATACAGATGAACAAGGAAGCTTTAGGAAAGGTAGGGGGTGTGTAGACCAGGGGTTTACAGTGAAACATATAGGTGAACAGTATTTAGATAAGGGTAAAGAGGTTTTTGTGGCATTTATGGATTTGGAAAAGGAGTATGACAGGGTGGATAGGGGCACAATATGGCAGATGTTACAGGTGTATGGAATAGGAGGTAGGTTACTGAAAGCAGTGAAGAGTTTTTACAAGGATAGTGAGGCTCAGGTTAGAGTATGTAGGAGAGAGGGAGATTATTTCCCAGTAAAAGCAGGATTTAGACAGGGATGTGTGATGTTACCATGGTTGTTCAACATACATTGGACCCCCGGTTTACGTAATTAATTTGTTCCAGAATGCTGTTCAAGTGCCGTTACCAAACTATGTAATTTGTTCCTATAAGGAACAATGTAAATTAGATTAGTCCTTTTGGACCCCAAAAATACACTTACAAAAGCACTTACAAAAATACACTTACATAATTGTTCGAGTTTGGAGCAGTACGTAAACCGGGGGTCCACTGTATTTATAGATGGGGTTGTAAGAGAAGTGAATGTGCGGGTCTTGGCAAGAGGTGTGGGGTTAAAAGATAAAGAATCTAACACAAAGTGGAAGTTGTCACAGTTGCTCTTTGCTGATGACACTGTGCTTTTGGGAGATTCTGAAGAGAAGTTGCAGAGGATGGTGGATGAGTTTGGTAGGGTATGTAAAAGAAGAAAATTAAAAGTGAATATAGGAAAGAGTAAAGTGATGAGGATAACAAAAAGATTAGGTGACAAAAGATTGGATATCAGATTGGAGGGAGAGAGTATGGAGGAGGTGAATGTATTCAGATATTTAGGAGTGGATGTGTCAGCAGATGGGTCTATGAAGGATGAGGTGAATCATAGAATTGGTGCCATTACCGAACGAATTTACTTCCTTAAGAAATAATGTCACGTAGGTTAGTCTATTTCAGACCCCCAAAAATACACTTGCAACAGCACTTACGAAAATACACTTACATAAATGTTCGAGTTTGGAGATGCACGAAAACCGAGGGACCACTGTATAGTTATACCAACACTCTTATATGGGTGTGAAGCATAGGTGGTGAATGTTGCAACAAGGAGAAGGCTGAAGGCAGTGGAGATGTCATGTCTGAGGGCAATGTGTGGTGTGAATATAATTCAGAGAATTCATAGTTTGGAAATTAGGATGAGGTGCGGGATTACCAAAACCATTATCCAGTGGGCTGAGGAGGGGTTGTTGAGGTTGTTCGGACATGTAGAGAGAATGGAACGAAACAGAATTACTTCGAGTGTGTATAAATCTGTTGTGGAGGAAAGGCAGGGTAGGGGTCGGCCAAGGAAAGATTGGAGGGAGGGGGTAAAGGAGGTTTTGTGTGCGAGTGGCTTAGACTTCCAGCAAGCATGCGTGAGCATATTTGATAGGAGTGAATGGAGATAAATGGTTTTTAACCCTTTGACTGTTTCGGACGTATATATACGTCTTACGAGCCAATGTTTCGGACGTATTTATACGCCTAAATTCTAGCTGCCTCAAATCAAATGGGAGAAAGCTGGTAGGCCCACATGTGAGAGAATGGGTCTGTGTGGTCAGTGTGCGCAGTATAAAAAAAATCGGGCAGCCAGTGGAGCATTGTGGGAAAGCCATTTAAGTAGTCCATGTTCAGCATCTCTAGCGTAAGAAATATCTGACTCCCCGGTGAATCTGGGACTCTTCTCTTCCCCAGTGATAGCTCTAACACAGATGGAAGTGTCTCTGAAGATGAATTTCATGGTTTTGAGGAGTTTGTGACCGAAAGAAATGCCCAGGAAACCAGAAGGAAGGAAGGAAGAAAGAAAGAAAGTAAGGAAGGAAGAGATGAGAGGAAGGAAGGAAGGAAGAGATGAAAGGAAGGAAGGAAGAGATGAGAGGAAGGAAGGAAGGAAGAGATGAAAGGAAGGAAGGAAAGAAGAGATGAAAGGAAGGAAGGAAAGAAGAGATGAAAGGAAGGAAGGAAAGAAGAGATGAGAGGAAGGAAGGAAAGAAGGAAGGAAGGAGGAAAGGAAGGAAGGAAAGAAGAAAGAAAGAAAGGAAGGAGAGATGAGAGGAAGGAAGGAACAAAAGAAGTAAGAAAGAAAGGAAGGAGAGATGTGAAGAAGGAAGGAACAAAAGAAGTAAGAAAGGAAGGAAGAAAAAAAGAAGGAATGAATGAATGAAGGAAGAAAGGAAGGCAGGAAGGAAATATGTAAGAAAGGAAGGAAGGAAATATGTAAGAAAGGAAGGAAGGAAGGAGGTTGTGGGGAAGCAGACATGGGTCCCCTTTTGTGTTGGCAGGTTGACAGCAGTGAGGGTGGTGAGTAATGGTATAATATGTCATTTTGACAGCTGCCTTACCCTGACTAAGCAAATTTAGATGTCCACACACACAGCTTCAAGCCCTAAGGGAAGTAGGTAGGCAAGTAAGTAAGTAGGAAAGTAGGTAAGTAGGTAGGCAAATAGGTAAGTAGG
>WNWK01037836.1:0-18259 GCA_009830355.1 Cherax destructor | reverse complement strand
AGAGAGAAGAGAAAAGAGAGAGAGAGAGAAAAAGTGAGAGAGTTTCTTTTAAAAATCTGAAGCGCCCCCCCCTTTCCCTTTGGGTCAACCCCCTTATCCCCCCCAAACCTCAGACACTTGGGAATTTTGTTGCTTTGTTGTCTTAATGTGTTAGGACAACGTGGAACAGTTAGTAATTTAGATTTGCTTACTTTACAAAGGAGCCACATCACCACAACCATTTTTATGAGAACTGTAAAACCTTTCCCAATCTTTTCTCTCAGCACCTGCGACGAGGATGCTCGGCCAGCATCTCCGTCGCGGTGGTAATATAATCATTATTATAAGAGGGGAAAATTATGATTAATAAAAGCATAGTGATGAACTAACCCGTAGGGACCACAGAGTGCCTGGTAGTTTTGACTAGTAGGCGAAGCATCTCTCAACTTGACTTTTCCAAGTGTGACATGTCTTATTCATCCACCACAAGTGTCGCATATGTCTTATTCATCCACCACAAGTGTTGCATATGTCTTATTCATCCACCACAAGTGTTGCATATGTCTTATTCATCCACAAGTGTTACATATGTCTTATTCATCCACCACAAGTGTTGCATATGTCTTATTCATCCACCACAAGTGTTGCATATGTCTTATTCATCCACAAGTGTTACATATGTCTTATTCATTACCACAAGTGTTGCATATGTCTTATTCATCCACAAGTGTTGTATATGTCTTATTCATCCCCACAAGTGTTGCATATGTCTTATTCATCCACCACGAATGTTGCATATGTCTTATTCATCAACCACAAGTGTTGCATATGTTTTATTCATCCACAAGTGTTGCATATGTCTTATTCATCCACCACAAGTGTTGCATATGTCTTATTCATCCACAAGTGTTACATATGTCTTATTCATCCACCACAAGTGTTGCATATGTCTATTTCATCCACCACAAGTGTTGCATATGTCTTATTCATCACAAGTGTTACATATGTCTTATTCATCCACCACAAGTGTTGCATATGTCTTATTCATCCACAAGTGTTGATATGTCTTATTCATCCCCCAAAGTGTTGCATATTCTTATTCATCCCCCGAGTGTTGCATATGTCTTATTCATCAACCACAAGTGTTGCATATGTCTTATTCATCCACAAGTGTTGCATATGTCTTATTCATCCACCACAAGTGTTGCATATGTCTTATTCATCCACAAGTGTTGCATATGTCTTATTCATCCACCACAAGTGTTGCATATGTCTTATTCATCCACAAGTGTTGCATATGTCTTATTCATCCACAAGTATTGTAAATGCTCTTCCTTCATCAAACGCTGCCCAAATTCTTTCATGCATAAATTACATGACCAAAAAGCCCTCCACGCTTAAACGCCCTTATCGTTCCACTGTATAAATTTCGTTTCCCGTATCTCTGTATTAAACTGGTAAAGCCCATGGTGGGCAAAAGTTACACATGCCTTCGTTATCAAGACACGTGCCTAAGCTATGTGAAGACTATTTGGGTTTTTAAATAGTGCGGCACAGCTCTTGTCTCCATACAACAGAATGGATATAAATGCATCGGAGAGCAAACAAGGAATCTTACTTTTAAACATGTGCAACACCTGAGTATCTTTATCCTGAAGACGCTTCGCCACCCAGGGGCTTTATCAATTTAAATACAGAGGTTATTTGAAGGTGTTCAAACCGGAGAGAATAGAAGATGAAGGTGTTCAACCTCCGTAGTGTTGATGCACACTATCTAGGCTAAGGGACTGATTACCTGTCTTTACTGTCTCCGGTTTCAGCACCTTCCATTAACCATTGTATTGACTTATAAATGCACTGACTGGCGAAACGTCGTTTAGAATACGCAGGTGTTGCACATGTGTCTCATTCATCAATTTTTCCGTACTATTCAATTGTTGCTACTAGAGGACAGATTGACGACCCCGGACCTTCACTCTTCTGAAAGACGTAGAATGACGAGAGATATAACTGAGCTTCTCGAGTGAAAAAAAGAGAATGCTTAAACAGAGATATAAATGGGTTGGTAAAAGTATCTAACAAAGAAAGAACTCGAAATAAGGGGTTCAGTTGTGTAAATACTTATTAAGGAAAGATATATAATAAGTATTGGTTATATAAAATATAGATAAATATTTGAGTGAGAATGACTGGATTTGAGAACTTCCCTAGCAAGGGTCAGTAGGCTTACATCAGTGCTTCTCCACTGTTATGTTTTTTAGTGTTCTTGGACGTTGCTTGTGTGATTATATAGAGCGAAACGTTTTAAAAAAAGCTTGTTCCTCACCTGCGTCTTTTCCACATTAGTGTCGGCAGGACGCCTTTGTACCCAGCAGCGATGAAGCGATCGTTGACACGTAAAGTTAACTCGCTTAATACACAAGGTGATTACCTCGCTATATATAAACAAAAATTGCTGAAAATTACTATATTTGCTGTTATTTTGGGTTACGTTTTCTCGCCTCGTCCCGTGGATTACCTCTCACACATTGTATACAGTGGTACGTGAACGCCAGAGTGAGGGGCTTCCCGTGGATTACCTCTCACATCTACAGTGGTACGTGAACGCTAGAGTGAGAGGCGCTCCCCCTCCATGGATTATCTACCACGCACTACAATGGTAAGTGAACGCCAGAGTAAGAGGCCTCACGTGCTGTTTAGATGATTCTGTCTTTTCTCCTCCAACAGATGAAGGGTTCGTGTTACAAGGAATTGGAGTTAATCTCTTCCCCAATCCCTTTTATTTAGGCTGAGTCCTGATTACTCCCACCATTTTTATTTTCCTGTCGCTGCAACATCCTTACGGCTTTAGCGCTTCGAAATGAATTTTATGATAATCCCAGCACACTGTATAGACACCTAGAGTTATGTATTTCTCAGTGTATTTTTATCAGTGTATATACATTGAGAAGTGTATATCTCATAGTATATATACACTGAGAAGTGTGTGTGTGTGTCTCTTAGTGTGTATATACACCAGTACGTATCGACCCAGCATGGAACCCCTATTTGGAAACAATACCAAGGCTTTCCTTCAAAAAGCCTGATCCATCCTACAAAAGTCTAAACGAGGGCCGAAACCCGTATACCTTCTTCCTGGTCAACCCAGACCTGCCAGATTATACGTGCTGCCAAAAACACGACAAACCCAGCCTACCTTTCCGACCCATCATCTCAGGTTAGGGACTCTCTGCGCATTTAAAGCACTCAGGACCTTTTATACTCATAATCATCAGGAATAAATACAGCCATTTTTTGCGTATGAAAATTTTAAGACAGTGGATTAGCAGGGACAGAAACATTCCTTCTCTACATCATGACTTTACAGAATTAAATGACCTGTGCGTCAACTTTATCTAATTTAAATAGGTAAACTGGTGCGTCAAACAGTGTTTTGGCATGACAATGGGCAACCCACTCATTTCCGTGTTAGGCAAAAAAATATATGTTGAAAATGGGTGAGAGGGGGTTCTAGTTCGTAAATCCTGGTACCATAACACGGCTGCTGTACGTAGACGACGTACTGGTGCGATACCCGAAGCGCCTCAACATACACAACCTCCTAGATTAGATCAACGCAGTAGCGTCAACCAATAAATTTACTCTAGAGCACCAGAGAGATGGTCATCTCCTGAGATGTCCTTTGAAAGTCTCAGAGCAACAACACTCGATCCTTTAAGTGTGCATTTCTACTCTCACCACGACACATGAACCAACAGAGGTGTAGTTTTCCTTCTGAGAGCTATCTGTATTTCCAGTCCTCCTCGAGGAAGAAAACAGAACTAGAAATGCAAATAGTTCTTGCATTTTACAAGCATTTACGTGACTTTGTTCCTTGCCTTCTTATTCATACACAACTGTAGACGAAGGACGAGGGCTGTCCTCAACACGACATCCGGGGAACAAACCTTCAAGAGTTATGTGGTACTGTCTAGCGGCAGTGTAGCCAGCAAGCAACACGACAGGTGCATTAACTAGGAGCAACATCCAGTTGACTACTGTGGCTTCCATAGCCATCAAGAAACTCACTAGGAAGAAGTCCATCACTCACCAATCAGTTTCCACCACAGGGGTCTAATCGATCCCGTGTGATTACTGCCAAAAAATAAATACGTGGGAGAAACAGGTAGACGATAGTCCAATAGGATCAACAAATATAATTTTCGTGCAACAGGGACGACCTGAGTAACCCGTGTTTGGTTCACTGAAACACAGAGGGACACCTGACAGAGGTTTACGCAGTTGTTTAGAAGCCTCTCTGAGTGCTTACAGCACTCAGAGAGGTGAGGTTGTTGCAGTTTGAGGGCCCTCTGAGCTGAAATGTCAGTACTCTTCTGGTAAGACGGCGATTGAGTGAATGACGGCGAATATGTTTCCTCCTTGTTTTATGGGGTCATCCTGCCTCGGTGGAAGACGGTCAGCGTGTTAAAAAATAAGTACCCGAGCAACAAATGTTTCATACAGACCCAGAGAGGCAGCAACACAGACCCAGAGAGGCAGCAACACAGAATCAGAGCGGCAGCAATACAGGCCCAAGGCGGCAGCAACACAGAGTCAGAGCGGCAGCGATACAGACCCAGGGTGGCAGCATCACAGACCTAGCTTGAATCGTGATGTTGTTTTGACTGGGTTCCAGGAATGTTGCAGGACCATGACGGGGGTGCAATATGGAGGATCCCTTTCAGCGGCAAGGGGAAGCGACGGACCACACACAATCAGGAATGCGGAGAGGGGAAGGGGAAAGAGGTCCTAGACTACACACGGGCCAGAACACTCACTGCACGCACGCTACTGCAAAACGCCTTGCTGAACACCGCTGCTACTGGAAGAACCATTGCTACGTGGTGTTCCAGGCTCTCGTTTCCATTCCCTATCGTTACCATTATCATGTCTGGCTCGCTGTGGCGATTAATCGCTTCTCTCTCAGGAACACACTCCTCTGGGACAACCTTTTTCCGCCCACATTATTGAATTAATGTTGGCAATAAAAGGAGTCTCGCTTTTGCTAATTATTTACGCCGTTTTTCTCTTGCAGTGTCCCCTCTTCTGCTCTTTCTGCATCCTCTTCCTAGACCGATTCCATCTTTAGATTTCTGCATTATAATGCCCGAGTGTGTCATTTAACGCAAGGAATGGCGGAAGTTCGGTCTTGTGACAGCTAATTGTGAAATGGTGTTTGACTAGTCAAGCTTCAAGTAATCGCCATAGATTTTTGCAGAATGCTAGTTTCCTGAAAACGATTTAACTTTGGTCTTTGTTGTTTGACTTGGTCCCTGCGCGGCTGCAAAAGTTGGCGAAACCCATTGAAAGGTCATGTACACAGTACAGAGGCGAGGGAGACGGTAAAACCTATGGGAGGTTCCGAGAAAGGAGTAAATGCTGGGAGGATAGAACGATTTATGGAGAAAAAAATACATTATTGTTAGTTTTACGTAGTCGGTGATGTTAGAGGATACACATACTCCAGCACTAAATCTCTGACTGAAACAGAGTACATAAATTTAACATCTTATGTAACAATTATGAGAGGTATAATCATGATGTATCTAAAGTTCGTAGCATATACAATAATATATAGGACTTTTTGCAATTAACTGATGATAATTTTCAGAGACAGAGATACCTGAATGTTGAAACGGTCAAGGGTGAAGCTGATAGCGTGTCAGCTATCCGTGTTGAAATGCATTGCTTTCATATTGGATGTTCACTCACAAGATAAGTGGTAAAATATTAAAGAAATATTGTAGAGGTTTACATGCAACAGACATGGACGCTAAATACAGCGATATGTAATAAACGATTTTTTTATGATAGAGAGAGCATAGGGAAAAAAGGCAATGTTTACAACTACCACTGAAGGATAACGATATAACGTTTGAAATAATCACATACGAAATTAAAAGAAAGTCTTGCATATTTAAACAGAAAGGACATTTATGTCAGCCGGAAGTGCTGTGTGAAGGTAAAATCAAATAAAACGAACGGGAACATGATAATCTTCTGTCTTTCCTGAACATGGAAGACTAAAGAATTTTGGACTCAAATGGTGTACTTACGACGAAACTGAGGAGCAGATACGTTAGAGAACGCGATATTATTTGGACTTTTCTCCCTGTGTAGTTTAAGCTCTTCACAGAGAAAAACATTGTCCTAGTCGGTAACTGATCTGCAACGCACGTCTTTACTGAGACAAGAGAAACACCACTGAGTCTGGCATATCCCCCACTAGGAAGAGTGGTGAAGGAAGTGAGGGAGATGGGAGTTGAAGTGTAGTGAGGGAGATGAGAGTTGAAGGTAGTGAGGGAGCCACAGCTGCAGTGTGAGGTGGGCCGCGTACACGGGTCTCACGCCTGCCTTACCTCGGGTAGGGAACAGTTAGTTAGGAGGGACATCAGTCGGTGCAGGGAGGCGAACATGTGCCAGCGACCCTCCCACGCCAAGCCAGGCAGGCGAACGTGTGCCAGCGACCCTCCGGTGGCCACACCAAGCCAGGGAGGCAAATGTACGCCAGCGACCTTCCCACAACACCACTGATTCTCAACAAAACTGACTACCTTCGCAAGTATCCATTTAGGTTAAAGATATGGACACGAATGAAAAAAAAATAGTAAAAATCCTTAGACTCGTGCGAGTGGATATTTCCACAAGAAGCAAAGTAAAAAAGTTAGTTTAAAGAATAAACTTATAGTTATCAATCCTTGTCTGCCGTATTTAGTGGTCACTTGCAATTTTCAAATACATTTGTCATCAATTCTCAAAATTTTATCACCAAAATATAGCCATTCCAGCTACACATTATGAAAAATTCAGCGTTATGCTGACTCGAAGACATTCTCTATAAAAGATAGTGACCTGGGCAACAAGCAGACAAGTTGATTTAGGTTGCAAGTGATGCAGGTCATGTTGCAAGTGATGCAGGTCAGGTTGCAAGTGATGCAGGTCATGTTGCAAGTGATGCAGGTCATGTTGCAAGTGATGCAGGTCGTATTGCTCAATCCTGAGCGAAACTAAGTCTTAAAATAAATGCCTATTCTGTATTACGTGTCTTAGTATTCTATTTAAAATAAACTGGTGCTATACCAGAGTGACCTACCATTATTACTCAACAAATTATGCATTTCTACCTGAGTGTTTACTCATAAATGAGCCAGACTCAGGAAACTTACAACGACGTCGCTAGAAACGTGGACGAAGTTTGGGTATCAGTTTCTCATAGATCGTCTCTAGACCTAACTTGAAGTACTGTGTAAGTAATATACTACCTAAAACGAATTGCAGAATATATATATATATATATATATATATATATATATATATATATACATATACGTACATTGAGACGTGAGCATCATAACTTCGATGGGATAGACTTTGTACGTCCCCCCGGCAGGTTGGGTGAGTTATGTGTTTGTGTGTCGCTTCTTGAGGCACTAATATTACTAATGGTTGCCACGTCTTGGAGCACACACTTAGAGTGAAGAAATAACTGGATATATATATATATATATATATATATATATATATATATATATATATATATTTTTAATGGAGGTACCACCTATAGAACTGAGTGGGGACCCACTCAGTTTTATAGGTGGTACCTTCTATGATGGAAAGAACAAACGTACTTCATAGAAAACTGATTAGGTTTCTCCCCGGTTATGTGTATTTTCTTCCCTACCACCCTCTATATGTGAATTTTATTTGAAAGCGAAATACATTAAAAAAGAAACACTGGGAAGGAGAACAACATACATGACATCGTAGTTCCTATATCTCAGATGCTTCCCGGTGGTGGGTCGTATTCCCAGAATGCTGCAGGTATTTCCTCTCTGGATCGCAACACCGATTAACGGGAAAAAGAAGCTGGTCAATCTGATTGCCATGGTTTCCGTGATGAGTTCGTTACCCAACTCTTTAAGGAATCTGAGAGCACACTTGTCCCACTCTCCGAGGGTCTCCAATCCTATTGGGACGACGTTATAGCATTGTGCCAGCCTACAGTATTTGTTGGTCTTAGTCCCCTGAAACTAGCGGCAACCCTCTTCAGTTTTAGATCATTGCATGTAGGTGTCAGTAGATGCCCAAGTGTAGTTCTATGCAATCTGCTTACCGTTCTTCTAGGGTAGAAAGGGTAGATGGTGACTTCATCCGGGCGCTTCTGACTTTCATCAGACCTCAGTACCGGAGGTCTCCGCTCTGGTGGGCAACGGTCTGTGGCAAGACTTCGCTTATTGATGTAATTGAGTATATATATTGTCAATTACATCATATAGTTCCTTGATAATGTGAGAAATCACGAAAGCGCTTAGAATTTCACTATTTTCCCCACAGTGGTTATTCTGCATACTGTGATATCAACTGTTTACTGTGATCTGTGATCTTATTGCAAAATATATATATATGTCTTGCCGAATAGGTAAAATTGGTCAATTAGCAAAAACTCATTTAAAATTAAGTCCTTTCTAAAAAAATTGTTATACGTTTAAAGATATATATTTTTTTAATTTATGTTAATGTAAAAATAATATTTTTTTACCAAAAGAACCTTAGAAAACTTACCTAACCTTATTACAACAAGCCCAATTTAATTTAGCCTAATCCAACATTAGCTTGCTTATTTATTTCCTACAAATAATCTAAAACCAACAGAAATTGTTTTACTTAAATCAACTGATGTTTAAATATGTCAGGAAATAAGGAAATTTTGCATTAGGAAGATCACTACAGAGGTTCCTTGGTGCACTACAGATGTATTGTACAAGTAACCACGATAGTGCTTAAAGTAACCTCTGTAGTGCTTAAAGTAACCTCTGTAGTGAGAAAGTAACCTCTGTAGTTCACAAAGTAACCATTATTGTGTTCTAAGGCACAATCTTTCTTTAAGAGTAACGGCAGCCATCTCTATAGTTCCAAGTCGTAATTTAAAGAAAACTTTAAGATTTATTTTGGAAAATATCGCTACCCGGGCGCGCTACAAGGCGGCACAAACAGCTACGCCAGATACAAGCTACAAGGCGGACACACAGCTACGCCAGATACAAGCTACAAGGCAGTGAGGATCATTTTACTTGTTACAGTGAGATCCGCTGTTGTTTGTGAAATGTGCTGCTGTATGAGATTTTTTTTTACACAAATCAGTTTTTCAGACTAAGAAATGTTATCATAATTCAGTTCATTTTAAAATCCAGACGTATTTAAGGCATACTATCTCCCCTCCCTGGGATGCCACCCACAACAGTCGATTAACACCCAGGTACCTGCTTACTGCTAGGTGAATAGGGATGCAGGTGAAAGAAAACATGCCCAACGTCTCCACCCGTGCC
Source organism: Cherax destructor (assembly GCA_009830355.1). NCBI lineage: Eukaryota > Metazoa > Arthropoda > Malacostraca > Decapoda > Parastacidae > Cherax > Cherax destructor. Next base: position 8,915 of record WNWK01037836.1, on the reverse strand, counting down.
GGGACTCGAACCATGGAGCTCAGTGTGTGCGCTGAGTGCGCTGCTGAGAGGACATCGATAGATCATATGATTATTTTCTTCCTGGGATAGGATAGAAGGACACTCACTGCTTGAATAATAAAGCTTTTAATTCAGAAAGAGAATTGGGCACTCTTAAAACGCTAAGTAAATACAACGATGGGAGATCGGGAGAGTAGGATAATGAAAAGGAGATCCGCCCTAGGGAGAGATCTAGACTGAGAGAGACCGAGAGAGACCGGGACTGATAGATCGAGACTGGGAGAGACCGGGACTGAGAGAGACCTAGACTGGAGAGAGACCGAGAGAGACCGGGACTGAGATAGATCGAGACTGGGAAAGACCGAAACTGAGAAAGATTGGGACTGGGAGAAAAGTGAAATGGGAGAAACCTGGACTGGGAGAGATCCAGATAACCAGGGACCTGACATGGAGAAATCGAGACCGGGAAAGACCGGGAAAGACTCGAGAGGAAGAAATCTGGGAAAACAGACAACAATAATGGCCGGCTTGCACAAGAAACATCGGTGATACTCACCTTCGTTAGGTAGATGCAAGCGTGAACACACACACACACACACACACACACACACACACACAACACTACACACACACACACACACACACACACACACACACACACACACAGTGGCGAGGTGTCAGAGTGGGGGCATGTGGACTAGACTGACCCCGTGGGGTTCCACAATAGTCACTCCTAGGACCAGTGCTGTTTCTGGTATTTGTGAACGACATGGTTGAAGGAATAGACTCAGAAGTGTCCCTGTTTGCAGATGATGTGAAGTTGATGAGAAGAATCCAATCGGATGAGGACAAGACAGGTCTACAAAGGATCTGGACAGGCTGCAAGCCTGGTCCAGAAACTGGCTCCTGGAGTTCAACCCCACCAAGTGCAAAGTCATGAAGACTGGGGAAGGGCAAAGAAAACCGCAGACGGAGTACAGTCTAGGGGGCCAGAGACTACAAACCTCACTCAAGGAAAAGGATCTTGGGGTGAGTATAACACCGGGCACATATGAGGCGCACATCAACCAAATAACTGCTGCAGCATACGGGCGCCTAGCAAACCTAAGAACAGCATTTCGACATCTTAATAAGGAATCGTTCAGGACACTGTACACTGTGTACGTTAGGCCCATACTGGAGTATGCAGCACCAGTTTGGAACCCACACCTAACCAAGCACGAAGGAAACTAGAGAAGTGCAAAGGTTTCAGCAAGACTAGTCCCGGAGCTAAGGGGTATGTCCACGAGGAGAGGTTAAGGAAATCTACCTGACGACACTGGACGACATGAGAGATAGGGGCGACGTGATAACGACATAAATACTAAGAGGAATCGACAAGGTGGAGAGAGACAGGATGTTCCAGAGATGGGACACAACAACAAGGGATCACAGACTCAAATGAATCACAGGATGTTAGGAAGTATTTCTTCAGTTACAGAGTGGTCAGGAAGTGGAATAGTCTGGGAAGTGATGTAGTGGAGGCAGGATCCATACATAGCTTTAAGAAGAGGTATGATAAAGCTCATGGAGCAGGATGAGTGACCTAGTAGCGGCCAGTGAAGAGGCAGGGCCTAGAGCTGTGACTAGACCCCCGCAACCACAACTAGGTGACTACAACTAGGTGAGCAAAAACCCCCCCACACACACACACACACACACACACACACACACACACACACACACACACACATTGTATTCTAAACACTTTAATATTGTCCTCCTAACACCCTTTTTCTTCTTCTTCTTCTTCTTCTTCTTCTTCTTATTATTATTATTATTATTATTAATATTTTTATTATTATTATTATTATTATTATTATTATTATTATTATTATTATTATTATTATTATTATCATTATTATTATTATTAATTATAATAATAAATCGATATTAATAATAAGAATAATTACAATAAAATAATAATAATAATAATAATAATAATAATAATAATAATAATAATAATAATAATAATAATAATAATAAAAAAAAAAAAAGAAGAAGAAGAAGAAGAAGAAGAAGAAAAAGAAGAATATCTCGTTGCTGCTTTTTTAAATTTCGAAACATTTCTGTATATTCACAATCTCCGTTTTTCACACATCGTTCATTTCAACGAATTTTGGGGAGATAGCGAATGAAATTACCTCGTTAAACGACGAAACGATATTCGATGCTAAGCACGAGCTCAGCAACTAATCTCAACCGATGAGACAAAGTGAGCCAAGAACCCTAAATAAAACACGCTCCTCAGTATTGCATATTAGAACTTTCCTTCATCAATTTCACTGAAAGACTTAAACAATCCAGTTTTTGAAAGGTATCACGATCCGGGGTAAATCCGGGAAGATCGAGCAGATCCGCGAACATGTAATCAACTACGATATAAAAAAGAGGTTTTTTTTTTGTATATAGGAAGATTCTCTGGTAACAGGTAAAGTGATGTAAAAAAAATTTATCAGTTGTTGTTGTAGTAAAGGTTGCCTTCACTTCACTATATAGACGTTAGTCTTTAATATGATGCAAAAAATGTTCAATTATATATATATATATATATATATATATATATATATATATATATATATATATATATATATATTTTTTCTGGTAGTGGGTTTGGGTAGACAGCAACCACCCGGGGAGGTACTACCATCCTGCCAGGTGACTGTGAAACAGAAACCTGAAACTGTTTTACATGATGGTAGGATTGCTGGTGTCTTTTTCTGTCTCATAAACATGCAAGATTTCAGGTACGTCTTGCTACTTCTATTTACACTTAGGTCACACTACGCAAACATGTACACGTTTATTGTATACACACTCATCTGAGTTTTCTTTGATTTTATCTTAATAGTTCTTGTTCTTATTTTTTTTCCCTTTCATATCCATGGGGAAGTGGAATAAGAATCTTTCCTAAGCCATGCGTGTTGTAAAAGTCAACTAAAATGCCGGGAACAATGGGCTAGTAACCCCTTTTCCTGTATAGCTTACAAAAAAGAAGAAGAAGAAAATCGTCAAAGTGGGATGTTTGAATGTGCGTGGATGTTGTGCGAATGATAAGAAAGAGATGATTGTAGATGTTATGAATGAAAAGAAGCTGGATGTCCTGGCTTTAAGTGAGACAAAGCTGAAGGGGTAGGAGAGTTTCAGTGGGGAGAAATAAATGGGATTAGATCAGGGGTTTCAAATAGAGTTAGAGCTAAGAAGGAGTGGCAATAATGTTGAATAATCAGTTATGGCAGGTAAAGAGGAATATAAATGTATAAATTCAAGGATTATGTGGAGTAAAAAAAAGGTTGGATGTGAAAAGTGGGTTATAGTAAGTGTTTATGCACCTGGAGAAGAGAAAGTGAGAGGAGAGAGAGATTTTGGGAAATGTTGAGTGAGTGTGTGGAGTTTTGAACCAAGTGAGAGAGTAATTGTGGTTGGGGATTTAATGCTAAAGTGGAAAATTTGTGGATGGAGTAGGAAATTTGGGGTGCGGGAAATGTAAAGGGGAACCATTAATTGAGCTATGTGTAGAAAGAGGTTTGGTAATAAGTAATACATATTTTATGAAAAAGAGGATAAATAAATATACAAGGTATGATATAGCACGTAAGGAAAGTAGTTTGTTGGATTATGTATTGGTGGATAAAAGGTTGATGAGTAGGCTTCAGGATGTACATGTTTATAGAGGGCAACGGATATATCAGATCATTATTTGGTTGTAGCTACAGTTAGAGTAAAGGTAGATGGGACAAAAAGAAAATGGCAACAGCAAGTAAGAGAGGTAAAAGTGTATAAACTAAGGGAGGAGGAAGTTAGGGTGAGATATAAGCAACTATTGGCAGAAAGGTGGGCTAGTGCAAGTAGGAGTAGTGGGGGTTGAAGAGAGTTGGATAGTTTTAAAAATGCAGTATTAGAATGTGGGGCAGAAGTTTGTGGCTATAGGAGGGTGGGTGCAGGAGGAAAGAGGTGAGTGGTGGAATGAAGAAGTAAAGGGTGTGATAAAAGAAAAAGGTAGCTTATGAGAGGTTTTTACAAAACAGAAGTGTTAATAGAAGAGCAGAGTATATGGAGAGTAAAGAAAGGTGAAGAGAGTGGTGAGAGAGTGCAAAGAAGAGCGGATGAAAGAATGGGAGAGGCCTGTCAAGAAATTTTGCTGAAAACAAGAAAAATTTTGGAGTGAGATAAACAAGGTAAGAAAGCCTAGGGAACGAATGGATTTGTCAGTTAAAAACAGAGTAGGGAGTTAGTAGATGGGGAGCTGGAGGTATTGGGTAGATGGCGGGAATATTTGAGGAACTTTTAAATGTCGATGAAAAGAGGAGGCGATAATTTCATGTACTGGACAGGGGGGTACAACATCGTTTAGGAATGAAGAAGAGCAGATGGAGTGTGGGGAGGTGCGTGAGGCATTACGTAGAATGAAAGGGGGTAAAGCAGCTGGAATTGACGGAATCATGACAGAAATGTTAAAAGCAGGGGGATATAGTGTTGGAGTGGTTGGTGTTTTTGTTTAATAAATGATGAAGAGGGGAAGGACCAGGGATTGGCAGCAGCATGTATAGTTCCTTTATATAAAGGGAAGGGGGAAAAAAGAGTGTAAAAATTATAGGGAATAAGTTTACTGAGTATACCAGGTAAAGTGTATGGCAGGGTTATTATTGAAAGAATTAGAGGTAAGACAGAGAGTAGGATTGCAGATGAGCAAGGAGGCTTTAAGTGGGTAGGGGATGGTTAGATCAAGTGTTTACAGTGAAGCAATATGTGAACAGTATTTAGATAAAGGTAAAAAGTTTTTTTTTCATTTATGGATTTAGAAAAGGCATATGATAAGTGGATAGGGGGGCAATGTGGCAAATGTTGCAAATTATGGAATAGGTAATAATTACTGAAGGCTGTAAAAGTTTTTATGAGGATAGTGAGGCCAGGTTAGGGTGTGTAGGGAGAGGGAGATTACCCCGGGAAAAGAGGGCTTAGACAGGGGTGTGTAATGTCACCAGGTTGTTTAATATATTTATAGATGGGGTTGTAAAAAAATAAATGCTAGGGTGTTGGGGAGAGGGGTGGGATTAAATTATGGAGAATTAAATGCAAAATGGGGGTTACACAGTTACTTTTTTCTGATGATACTGTCTATAATTCTAAAAAAATTCAAAAGGTTATGGACAGTTTGGGAGGTGTTAAAATAGAAATTAAAAATGAACATAATAAGAGTAAGGTGATAGGGGATCAAACATTTAAATAAAGAAAAAATTTGGGTATCCCTTGGGAGAGGGATTTGGAAGAAATAAATGTTTTCAGATTTTGGGAGTTACGTGTCAGCGGATGGGTTTATGAAGGATGAGGGTTTAAACCCTAGAATTGATGAAGGAAAAAAAGGGGAGTGGTGATTGAGGTATCTGTGGAGACAAAACGTTATCCATGGACAAAAAAAGGGGGAAAATTTCAAAATATAGTGGTACCAACACCTTATGGGTGTGAAGCATGGGTTGCAAATGCTGCAGCGAGGAGGGGGGTGGGCAGTGGAGATGTCCTGTCTAAGGGCAATTTGTGGTGTAAATATTATCAGAAAAATTCGGAAGTGGAAATTAGGAGAAGGTGTGGAGTTACTAAAAGTATTTGTCAGAGAGCTGAAGAGGGGGTTTTTGAGGTGGTTTGGTCATTTAGAGAGAATGGATCAAAGTAGAATGACTTGGAGAGCGTATAAATCTGTGGGGAAGGAAGGCGGGGGAGGGGGCGTCCTAGAAAAGGTTGGAGGGAAGGGGTAAAGGAGGTTTTGTGGGCGAGGGCTTGGACTTCCAGCAAGCATGTGTGAGCGTGTTAGATAGGAGTGAATGGAGACGAATGGTTTTTGGGACATGACGATCTGTTGGAGTGTGAGCAGGGTAACATTTTGTGAAGGGATTCAGGGAAACCAGTTAATTGATTTAGTTGGACTTGAGTCCTGGAAATGGGAAGTACAATGCCTGCACTTTAAAGGACTTTTCTCAGCTGTCGTATCTGAGCTCCTCTGCAAAGACAGTGATTATGTATGAGGGAAGTGTGGTGAAAGTGTTGAATGATGATGAAAGTTTTTTCTTTTTTTTTGGGATTTTATTTCTTTTTGGGTCACCCTGCCTCGGTGGGAGACGGCCGACTTGTTGAAAAAAAAAAAAAAAAAAAAAAAAATATATATATATATATATATATTATATATATATATATATATATATATATATATATATATATATATTATATATATATATATATATATATATATATATATATATATATATATAAAAAAAAAAAGTATATTCAAATGGCTTCAGAAAGAAATCTAAATATTCTTCCTTGAAGCCTTTTTATCCACTTCTCAGAGGCTATGGGTCCCACAATTTACACCAGAGGTTAACCCCATCTATATATATATATATATATATATATATATATATATATATATATATATATATATATATATATATATATATATATCACTCACGTTGAAAACTTCCCAACCCGGCTCCCTTCCTTTGATCTCTTCCACCCTCCCTCCAGCTCACTCTCTTGTAAACCCTTCATCTCTCCACCTAACTCTTCCTCAATCCTTCCATCCCACCAGCACCCTTCTTCATTCCTTTTACCCTTCTCTGCAACCTTGGATGATTAACGGTTGAATAATGGGGTTTGAAGCCTATCAACTGCATGTAGGTATTTAATAAAGCTACACTTAACCTTTTCACTACCAGATACAAAATACTTTCATTCCTAAAATAAGTATTAAACCTCTCAGCATATACACGCTGAGAGACATACCTCTTGTGTGTATATCCCATGGAAGCCTTCTCTCTCGCTCCCACCCTACATCATCCCATCTCATTCCATTCCAGGCCTCCCACCCTCCGTGTCAGTCAACGTGAGGGAGGCGGCGGCCGGTAAACGACCACTTCCCCACTTCACGCCTATTGCACTCTACCGCCAACCCAAAGGGAAAAAACGAGCCACAGCGAACATGTTAGGGAGGAAACGAGCCACGAGAAGCAAGGGAGTGCGAAAAAACGAGCCACTAGGAACATAACAGGGAAAAAACGAGCCACAATGTTCATGTCAGGGAATGAAAATAACCTCGTCACTGTGATTGTTGGATTGTTAGGTTTAAATCCTATCAGCTACACGAGGCTTATTAAGGCTGCGTGAAAACTCTACACCACTAGATAAGGATATTTTTAGCATTAAAAATGGAAATTAAAACAAACTCTCAGTGTATGAATACTAAGACTTAGCTCTTGGTGTATATGCCCTGAGATAAACACCTCTAAGCGTATATACACGGAGCAAAAAACACACTTATTGGTGTGTATACACTGATAAATAATTCACAGAGTGTAGAAAGATGCACAATTCTTGGTGTATATACTCCGAGATTATACACACCTTTTGGTGTAAATAGAACTACACAAGTCCCTCGGTATACATACTCTTCTGTGTCTGTGGGAATGCCAGGAAACGAAAAATCAAGGGAGACATAAAAGTGGTCACAATGCTCATTTAAGTAAAGATAAAATTTTACAACCTGATTAATGAGTATAATCCTTAACGAACAGCGAACAGATAATTAGAAGAGCTACCTGTAAACGAAAATCAAATGAAAATAAACACGAAAATAACAGAAAAAAAAAGGGTTTTAAAAGGATTTTATAGTCTCTCAAAAGTTTGCCTGTGTCTGTGTCTTTCTTCAGATAAGAGTAAGTCGGAACCAACTCACAAATTCAGATTTGTAAATGGGACTAAATTTGATAAACAAAATCCCGAGAACTAAGAACAACGAGAAAGATCCAACTACGAGAACACTTTAAGGGGACGAAAGAACATACATACTATATAGGAAAAGATGTTATTTTATTTTATTTCAGAGTACTTCTACTGAGGATTAAAACCTTTTTTAAATGAAAATTAATTATTAGTTGCCTCATTCCATACATGTCCTTACCTCTTGTTTTTTCACAGCCAAACTCTATTTACACTAAATATTAACTCCAGAAGAGGAAACAAAGTACAAAGCCAAAAACCAAAAACGAATTAGGAAACTACTACAACATAAAGCAATTAACCCAGGCGAGCATAACCTTTTGGTTTTTAAAAAAACGTGCAGAAGAAGATGCTGCCATTTAAAAAAACCTTCATTACATCAGTGATGGTCAAAAGAAAATAAAAAAAAAAGCGGTGCCGATATTTAAAAAAAAAAACGATGAGGTCAAAGACCTGTTTAATCTATGTGTATTTCACGAGCGGGGTTTTGTGAACATTCTATAGAAAAACCAAAGGAGAAAAGTGGATAAACAGATGGTGCAACAAAAGCACCGAAAAAATGTTTTGTGCTTGAGCAAAATCCCGTTTGGAACTATACTAATCTACTGAGACGAAAATATGAGAAATTATAAGGAGACGGACTGAAATAATTTTTATTGATTTCATTCAAAGTTTTGATGAAAATATTTTTTTATACCTTCTGGGTCTCCCTAGATCGATCTGGCCAGGTAAAAAAAGCCTAATTTTTAAAGATTTGCCAGAGGAAAAAAAAGAATAAGTTTGGCTGTGCAAAAGGCCGTAAAATACTAAACCATAAAAAAAGATAAAAAAAAATCGTAAAGTGGAGTATGTATGATCATTTGGGGTTTGTCGCCTCTGCTCGATAATAATAATAATAATAATAATAATAATAATAATAAAAAAATAATAATAATAATAATAATAATAAAAATTTAAAAATAATAATAATAATAATAATAATAATAATAATAATAATAATAATAATAATAATAATAATATATTGTGGGTAATTCTACCTTAAACACTCAGAAGTATTCAACAAAACATCAAAAGAAGCTCTAACAACTAGGGTTAGTAAATGCCCA